>CAEGAE010084824.1:0-28894 GCA_903067095.1 Girardinus metallicus
TTATCTGTATAAATAATCCCGCCGGACTCCAGGCATCGCTGCCGTCATTTTAAGATGCTTATTGGTCCCCCGAAAAAAGACAAAAACCTGAAATGATCATGACTCAATAAAGTCTTCCCAGGCCGAACTTGAAAACTGGACGTTATGCTGCCAACACTTAGCTTTCGTCAACAACTCAGATAGAAGTGAGAACGCAAATAAAGTCCCGGCCGGAACACGGTGCGCTAAATAATAACACATAATATAACGAGGCTTCGAGGCAGATCAGTTTTCCTCGAGGAATTTTAATAGTCGAGGTACTCGGATCACTCGAGGAATCGTTTCAGCCCTAGTATTAACCCTCAATAAATGAACTGTTAACTAAAATGCATGATACACCTTAGTCCCCTATATATAATTCAAGTGCAATTTCCATGGTAAGGGTCTCCAGCAGCTTTTTTTAAACACAGCTTTACCTCACAGCAAAGCTGCTCATTAATCCTCAGAGAACCTGAGAAAGAACAAGTTGACCTCAAATTTCTACAGTTTTTTATCTAATCAAGCATCAAATGCACTGAAACAAACCCAAGGCTCAATCATAGAGATTCATCCACACAGGAAAGTGAAACCCACAGGATGTGCAGCAGTATCTCTCCATTCAATTTCACCATTCGGTTTTCATGTGTTCACACTTACAATCAATTATAGTGAGTCTTTGTTTGACATCTGCTCATCTGCATATATTAGCTAAAGTCATTGCAGAGAGGTTGCAAAGGATCAAACCAATCTCATCTAACAAAGGCATCAGTCAGGAGGAAAGGAATAAAAACACATTCGACAGCATTGCATATAGAGCAGGGAAATTAAGGAAGACGACAACGTTTTTCTTGGATTAAATACTTCTAATGGAATAAAATATATACACGTCAGCAACAACTGAAATAAATCACACATACAAAGACATCAAAGGGAAGTGGACAACACATAAAGCAACTGGTAAAAGTAAAAAATGTCAAAAAAAAAAAAAAAAAAAGGGAGGAGAGCTGGGGGGAATTATTTAATAAAAAATAGCCGAATAAAAATATATAATTGGACAAAAAAGCTAGCTGGAATCGGAATCAGCATTGCTGTCACGATTGTGAGCAAAAAGAAGAAATGTTATTTGTTTGTTAATCCAACATTTTCCTGTTGTTAAAAGGCAGGCTGTAATGGTGCAACATGGCAAAAACCAAAGTTCTGTGAGGCAGCTCTCCTTCAATTAGAACTGGGTCTATGAAAGTTACAGTGGGTTAAAACATGAACAGTACCAGACACCAGTCAGCTAACGCCTAGAAAGCTGACTGGTGTCAGCATCAATATGAGCCCAAGCTTACAACCAAATCAACACAAGAAGTTTTGGGATGCAGTAAAACAACTAACTATGAACGAAAATCTTTAGGATTACTTGAAGACGGGGAACTTTTGCAAGTCAGTGTAGGAATATTTTTAGTAATTCAGGATGTTGCAGCATGCGGATAGGGTCTTTCCAAAGAATTCATCTATTTTTTTACAGACAAATATTCAATGAACTTTTGTAGTATTTTTTTCATTTATGAGTGATTTGCTACAAGTTAGTAATTTCTGGCTTGTATTAAACAACTCAATGCAGGAATGTCCAACACCTTGCAAGCAGAGACCTTAATGTGAGTGAGCTTGTGGCCTACCTGGTGTAAATACCATCCAGTACGCCCAGACAGGCCTCACACGCTGGGACGTACGACCCTATCTGGGCCATGACACAAATAAGGGCGACCTGGCGGATGTAGGAGCTCTTGCCTCCCATATTGGGCCCTGTGATTATCATAGTTCTCTTGCCGTCACGCTAAAACAAACAGAAAGAGGAGAAGAAGACACCAACTGTGACTAGAATGAGATATTTGCATGCTTGCACGCACAGCTGAGGAGGTGGGTGGACTGAAAAAGCTTGGCTTCTCTTCCCACAGCCTTGTGCTTCTGTTGCAAGATTAACCTACGCCCACTCGAGCACCAAACGAGGAAGTCAGTGTGTGGGTATGCGTGTGTGTGAGCGTGTGTCGTGCAAAGCTCTTTGTCTCAGTTATTTGAATATATGCATGTGTGTGTGTGTGTTTGTACCTGTAATATAGTGTGGTTGGGAACATACTGGCTGTGCTCTCCCATCAATAAATCTATCGCAGGATGTCTGCCATCAGTGATTATTATCTGGTGATTATTTTCACACACCTTTGGCCTGAATAGAGAGAAGTCAGTTAAAGACATGAACACACAGCAGAAACAAAATTCAAAGAGATTATGTTAATTTTTAAACCAAAGTTTGCTCGTTTTCCAATTACAAAATAGTGGCAGTTTGACGTTTAGGAGCTGGTGAATGTGTAAAAATATTTTTAAAACAACAATAGATGCCCTAAATCTGAAACAAGAATAAAAAGGGCAACTGATTCTTCATTTTTATCATTTTAAATATTCGAGTGGATACTGAGCACACAAAAAAAGAAAAGAAGCGAAACAGCTTCAGAACAAGATGAAAGATTTTCTATAGTGTGGAGAAGAGATCCTACAGGAGGACCAAGGAATCTAGACAGTCTATGAATATAATGATAAAAGATTCCTTCTATATATGATCCAACCATGTGAGATGTAACAGAAGAGAAAATGCTGTCCTGTTTACAAATGGGTTGCAACAGCAGGGATGCAAATAAATCTCACGGTGAGATCCCTGAAAATACTGACATCTAAACAACGGAGTGAGCAGCAGTGGTTTTAACTGCTGGGACTGAAAATTATTCAATGGGACTTTTTTAAAAGAGAAAAAGGTAAATGTGAATGAAGAAAAAAAGCAGGAAAATGACAATTTTATGTCTAATGTTGAAATTAGAGCTTAGACCAGCGGTGCCCAAAGCCGGTCCTCGAAGGTTGGCATCCTGCATGTTTTAGTTCTCTCCCTGGTTTAACGCACCTGGATCAAATGATGGCTCGTTAGAAGGCCTAAGAGGAATATTGACATGCTGAAAAGGTTGTTATTACCAGCAGGGAGAAAACTAAACATGCAGGATGCCGGCCCTCGAGGACCGACTTTGGGCACCCCTGGCTTAGACCATCCATCCATTTTCCAAGTTACGCTGGACGGGGATCAGGGCTGAAACTCAGACATCCTTCTCCTGCTCATTCTGAGGGATCCCAAGGTGCTTCCAGTCCAGCACAGATTTATAATTTCTTTGGCGCTGTCTTGATTTACTCTGTCTATTCCCAGTGGAACATGACTGGAAAACCTTCAAAAGGAAATGATCCAGGAGGCATCATTCCAAGATACTAGAACCATCTGACTTGACTCCTTTTGATGCGAGCAGCAACAACGTTACACCAAAATAACTAAGCTCCTCCTCTAAGGCAAATGTGACCCATATCTGGCGTTTTCACTGCAGTCTGAACGGCCCAATTTTAATTATTAAATCCAAAAAAAAAATCCAATCTATTTCACTTTCAGATGTTGTACTGAATCTGACACACATCTGATTGCTTTCAAAGAGTCTGCGATCTGAACAATCATGTCACATTTTATCCGGGTTTTTGTGTCATTTATGTGAGACATGCATCATAATTTTGCACCATAAGAAGCCAGTTGTGGTAAATTAGGATGTAAACAATGGTTGAAAATTATGATTGTGAAATTATAAAAGAATTAGAAAAGAAGTGGTGGGATTGTGAATCACTTACCAATTCCACCACTTCTGGCTCTGACTACACATCCAAACAGACGTCCCTACTGAAGTTGCGGTCAGTGCTCCACAAAAGGCCGCTTCTATTAGTTGTCCTTTCTTTTAATTAGCTTCCTTTGATATTGTAATGATCTTGCGATTTATTCAGGGAGCCTTCACTCCCTGAATAAACTTTAAAATCATATATAAACGGCTCCATCATTATTACTTCTTTAAACATTGCACCTCTGAGTGACGTCAGTTTTGGGGACGCAAACCATTCACACTAAAGTCTCTTTGCAGTCAGTTTCAATAAGTAGCATGAATGACGAGGCAAAAAAATTGGATTTGAGCATTAAGACCTTCTGCGTGAGCATGGCTTATTTTCGCCACCCTACACAGAAAGTTCATTTCAGCCACTTGAATGTAGGATGTTCTGGTCAGGATCTTATAACCATAGCCCCGGGTCAAAACACAGACAGAGAGGTGAATTAAGAGCTTTATGCCCTGCGAAAGTTGGGTTGTTTCACGAGACGTCTTCCTTTTCCCCACCCATGAGGCTCAATTCTCTTTGATAGGCCTGCAGATGCACCTTTCTTTTCCTGCTCCAAAACACTCCAAGCACAGGCTTTCAGCTATTATAGCTGAATGCAACATTTAAAACAGCCAAAGTGAGGAATTTAAAGTGAGCTGAGGTTAAAAGGAAGCTGCATGAAAGAACGCTTTCAGTACTACGGTGTGGATGGAAGAAAAAGCTGAAATCTAACATGTAGAAATAGACACTATAAAGATTGTTGTGTGTGAGTGAGTGGGAGAGATGTTGGTGTTCTGGCAGAGCACAGTGCTCAGCCCGGTGCATACACCCACATACAGCCTGTCGGAGTCTATAGGACACGACAGAGGACAACCGCCCTCCCCACCAACACACACACATACACACACACACACGCGCACACGCACGCACATCCACACAGAGAAATATAAACAATACCCCAACACATGCACAAAATATATGCTCCGGCACATGCATCAATATTTATGGTCAGCATAAGAGGAAATCACCTGCAATAATTCCCTTGTTTGGCCACCTCCGCCAATGAAAGGAGGCAGTCCGTGGTTGCTAGGTGACTAATAGCTCTTTTCATGGTGTGGTAGTGCTCCCCAAACTGACTACAGAGAGAGAAAGAGAGAGAAAAAAATGATTTTCAAGTGTAAATTAAGCTTAGTGAATACAGGTTTCAGAGCAGACGGCTCTGACAGGGTGCTTGACTTAAACAGACCAATTCTGGCAGGCAGAGAGTTGTGAACGCATACCTCTGAACCGCAGACTTGTTATGTGTTTTAACAGTTTTTTATTTGAATTCCTGATAAGAACTGTGTGTGTGTGTGGGCGTGGAGTTGCCTCTGTCGTACTCCAGAAATCGGGTCCACTCCTTCTGGCAGTCTAGCAGCAGCTGCTCTCGGAGCTGCTGCAGCTTCTTGTAGCGTTCAACCAGGAAAGGAGAGTGATACCTGCTGACAGTCTTGGTGCTACAGAGGACCCGTGAGGAAGAGGAGGAGAACAAGCATTAAAGTCCTTCTTCAGGAATAAAACAATGACTTGATCTTGATAACTCAGAGCTTTTTAACATGTGTGCTCTTAGCAGAGGTGGGTAGAATACCCAAAAATTGTACTAGAACAAGAGTAGCACTACTTCAACATATTTTTACTCAAGTAAAAGTAAAAAAAAAATGTTTTCTAAGACGTGACTCAAGTAAGAGTAAACAAGTATTTGGTAAAAAGTTCACCCAAGTAATCATTTAATATTTAGATATATCATCAGATGAACCAAAATATAAACTTATGTAAAAATGTCTGTATGACTAATATAACAAAACTACAAAACAAAATAATTATTTCCAAATCAGTTTCTTCTGATATAAAACTTATTAAACTTTATCAAAAACTTTTTACAAGACACTACCAATGTTTTTTGGCAAAGTTTTAAAACTAACTATTTTTGTTATAAAAAGAAAGGCCTAGAACTTTCAGAAAGACAGTCTTCAGGTTTCAGAAAAGGAACTTCAACAACAACAATGACCATTTACTTTCCACTCAGCTGATATTGAGCTGATATTCAGAGTGTAAATATGGAAGATCAGCAAGCAAAGACATCGATTTGAACAAACACAGAGATAAAGCCAGAAGCGGAGACGCATGGATTCCTTTTTTCTGGTTGCTATCTTGCAAATCTTTTGGGAATCCAGTCGCCTCACGAGAAAAGGAAAAGAGTTCAACAACAACCAACTTTCCTGCAGCAAAACGTGATGATTCAAGGTGCGGCTGTGTGGGTGAAACGAATTGATGCTGAGAGGTGGTTTGCAAACAGCTCGCCTCTAGATGCTAAGTAAACCATTCCCGAGAATCATCTGAACAGCAGTGGTAGTGCAAAAATGTTTATTTATGCAAACACACACAATAATCAAGAATCTGACTGTCGCAGCAATATTGGATGTCAGGCTTCTGATTTCAAGATAATTGCACAACTTTATCTGTTCATGTTATTTAGTTGTTATTTTTGTAGTTACAGTCAAATTTCCTGTGCAGAGCAATTTTGTTGCCTTGGTTGATTTTCTGTTGTATTCAGATGCCATTATGCTGACTGGCAGGCAGCATTTTTTTTTTTATCTAAGCACAAATATAAATGATATTGAATAAATTAGACAAACATATTTCTGAAATTTTGATTATTTTAGACAAAGATAGATAGATGTACATCACAAATTAGAGAAAAAAAGAGATGAAAATTGATACACAACATTATTGTTGTTGTAGCCAACATTATATATTTTTTTATACATTTCCCACACCACTAACATTACGTCTCTACTTCAGTAAAACACACACAATCTGGCATCACTGTCGCTGTCATAAATATTGGTTTTTAACACCGGTCCAGTTTTACTTACGGGATCAATACCAACATGTTAAAATAAATCACTAACTTTGGTTATTTATTTGCTTGTTTCCTTGTTTGTTTTTAATTCCCTTTTCATGACAACGTGTTTCTCGGAAAGGAGTCGGGCCTGCTTAGATCCTCCTAACTTTCATATTATGGGTTTGAATAACCTAATACATATTTTATTTCAACATAATTGTTTTGCATCTCTTAAAATTACAAAGAATCCCAGATGACATCCCAGTCCAGTGCTTCTGTATTTAGTTTTGTCTGATGACAATGGAAAATATGAAGACAATAGGGCGTCGGAAAATGTTTGAACTGGGATATTACTTTTTATAGCACTTACCACAAGACTAAAAACAAAACTGCTGTAAAACCAATGTTCTTTTTTGCATTTATTTGGCATACTTTAGAAAGCGTTACAAATTTTCCTCTGGGCTCAATAAAGTCTTAAGTTGAAACTCTTTTAGTTGGCATTTTTTAAAAAGATTAGCCAACCTTAATGAATCCTTAAATTTTAATTGTCTCAAGATCAAACAGGCTAAATTTTCCCTCTTCTTATTTTCGCCTCAATTCCTTATATAGCTCTGGTTTATATCCCAAATAAACATCAACACTTCTATGTTGTTTTAAATATTTATTAAAACCTAAAATAAAATTTCAAAGAGTGTTTTAAAGGATTTGAATTTGATTCTGATCTCGGTCAAAGTGGTCTAAGTACAACTATTTTCAGGGTTTTGCCCAGAATAGAAATAAATTAAAATAATCTAGAGACTCAAGTCTTTAGGTTGGGAATTTTAAAATGGAAAAACTAAAGGAAAACCTGTAAAAAGTGTTTGGTTGTTTCACTGGTAAGTGAGCTGACCTGCTGATTTTGACCCAGTCAGGTGGAACGATTGATGACAACGAGTTCTTCACCTCAATCAAAAACTGAAAGCAGAAGAGAAGGACGATGATAAGTCAGAGCAGAGAAGACAGGCAAAACAATGCGTCAGCTTTGCTCAAATCAGACAAATGCAAACAGCTGGGACTTCGACCCAGATAGCCAGTGGACCTCCTCCCACCTTCTTCCCCTCTCCCAGACTCACACACATGCAGGTCGTACCTCCTGTCCAGAAACAGTGACGTAATCGAGCACAGGGGCCTTCAGCACCAACCGGACCTCTTTGCAGTGGGCTTGAATTTCAGCGAGAACAGACTGGATTTGGCTCATCCTTTCCTGCAGCGTCGGGAAGCCAGACAAATCTGAGAAGAGCTCCGTCTTATTCCCCGACCTGCAGAAACAACCAATTTAAAGGTGACAGCTGCTGGTAACACCTCACTCTGCCAGTCTTTGAGTTCACAG
Source organism: Girardinus metallicus (assembly GCA_903067095.1). Taxonomy (NCBI): domain Eukaryota; kingdom Metazoa; phylum Chordata; class Actinopteri; order Cyprinodontiformes; family Poeciliidae; genus Girardinus; species Girardinus metallicus. The sequence continues at coordinate 7,980 of CAEGAE010084824.1, forward strand.
TTTGACAATCTGAACCACAACAAGAAAAAGAAACATCCTTGTGTCAATATATAACACCCAGATGCCTGTAACTGCGGCACTTGATGCTGGCTGTCAGAAACAGTGTGGAGCATCGGCTTAAAGCAGCACCTTCAGAAAGTGTTCAAGTGGTTGGGCACATGGTATTTGATATTTTTGGGAAGGAAGAAGAAAAAGGGGAAAAAAGCGATTACATGATTTTAGGAGTTTTATTGTCTATGTCATCATAACCAGGGAATCCGGCCCAGCCGTCACCTTTGGGCTTTCCCTCATCGTCTAAACAGATAATAATCATTCTGAATATAAACTTCTGATTTTGAAGTTGTTACTAAGTAAATCTCTGACATATTTTTTTCTCTCATAATTGTGGTATTTAGCAAAAAGAAATAACTTTGGAAATTGTAACTGACCTAAGAGAAATTTGGTCTGATTTAATTTCAGACAGTTAAAAAGAATATGTTTTTTTTTAAATCATTGTATGTAAACTTCTGATTTCAATTATATTGAACACCTGAAGTGAACAAAAATATCAAGTGATCAAAATGTGTAAAAGATTTGAGGGTCTAGATAATATTTATGTCAAAAAAAAAATAAACATATGCAGAGATCTGAAATCAGACATTTTTTTTATTAGAATGGATTAAGAAAAATATGAATGTTTTTTTTCATACTACATGAATAAAACAAACAAAAAAAAACTCTTGTTTGGTTTACGAACAGCAAGCAATAGAGAAAGATTTGTTCACTCCTTTATCCATCAAAACATGCTTTGATGGATAAATGTAGTTAATCTTATTTTTCTTGAGTGATTTTGAAGAATATTTAAAAGTCAGTCAAACAGTGCACAGTATCTCCTCCATAAAAACCTGTTTTCTTGTCCTTAGTTCAACTTACTTTGCTGCTTTCTCATTGAGCACCTTGAGGAAGCCATGGGCCGGAGCCAGCAGGTCGGGAGTGTCCAATAAGAGGCTCCGGAGCAACGAGGAGCGGATCTGCGACTGGACCGCTGGGAGAAGAGCCTGCAGTTCCAGCCCAAGGCGAGAAAGACTGCTACAGATGAGGAAAAACTCCTGCGTGGAAGACTGCAACGCATGGAGAAAAACAACCAGCTCAGTGGTGTCGTACGTTGTAATAAAGATTTCTTCCGTTTTTGCTTTTTTATCACACTGAAATGATCTGTATCATCAAACTAATTCCAATATCAGAAGAAGAAATCCAGAGTAAACACTTTTTCACAAGGAGCAAAGGTGAGCCTTTTATTTAACAGTATAATAAACATTACTAAATAGAACCTGCCTGACTACATGAGGTAGGCTAAACAATTTCAAAGTGCAACACAGCAAGTCCCACTATGATCTAAAAGATTTAAGAGTAAGAAAAGATACAGAATAAATCTCAAAAAATGCAAAGTTTTTTACACCACAGTAAATACAGTAGTAAAAGTAAAAGTTGCTTTTTTAACCATCGTGTATCTCCATGTGTGATTTATTCAGTTTTGGGGGGGTAGGGGGGTTGCATGGAATGGTGTCTTACTGTAAAAACAGAAAGATTACATCAGTAATCTGCGCTGAATGTGACTGAGGCTTAAGATGCTCTGTCAGACAAATAATGCATAATTCATAATAAACCACAGCCTGCCATCTTTTACAGTATTACGGTTAAAAAAATAAATAAAACCCTTTTCCAGCAGATAATACACAACAAAAGCAAGTTTTGTAAGAACACATGAAATCGTAGATTAGAGTTCCAACTACAACATTTCTGACCAATATTATTGGCAGATAGTGATAGTTATGTCTTTTAGTGTAAAACATTTGGTTTCCATTTAATTTATCCTGTTGGATGGACTTTTAGTCGTGTTGCCCAAACTGACGGGTGTCATGATCTTCATGATGGTGGAAAAGAAATTAGGAAAATGTAAATTAATCCCACTTATCGTCAGTAATGTACAGCCACACTTAAGTCTTTTGCATCATGCTGTTCCTTTAAAACATTGAAAATACTTCACAAGTCAAAACTTTCATTCAAAAATGGCCATAAAGGCTTTAAATTGTGTTCCAGCAATCCACATGATGACAAATATAAAACCAGTCAACCTTAAATAACAGCAGCATCTGTTTTCTACCATCAACATTATTGCTGTAGCAATTAAATTAAGATAATATAAAGCATGAATCAATCTTTTCCCTGGGAATGGCTCTGATGAGAGAAAGTATATCCAATATTATTATTGTATGGCAACAAGTCAGAAGCCTCACATCAATGACAGTCACGCCGCCGGGGGTTTTGGTACTAAAGGCTTCGCTGCGGTTTTAATGCTGCCCCACGTCTGCAGCCCCCACGTTGCACTTTTATGAAAAACAAACAGAGAGCAGCAGAAGACCACAGGCATGCCCTCCCTGCCATTATGTCAATGGAGCCATTGAGACACAGGCCATTACACACAGACCCATTTATCTACAGATGGGCAACTTGACAATTAAGGCCCGGCTCCGTGTGCTCGCTGTGTGTCCACGTTTGAAGACATCAGATCATTTTCTTTTAACCCTAAATGAAGGAGACCGAAAGATGAGCACGAAGCGATACATGAAGCTCACACCAGTGTGCTGCTTCACAGACAAACACACACAAATACGCATATGGAGACAGAAGAGAGGTATGTGGCACTTCTCAGATGGGTCTGGTGGGAAATGAGGTTCTGTTAGACAATCAGGAAAGCGACAGTGAGGTGACTGCTCTCTCCTGTTAATCAAGTCTGCCATAAAAAAGACAGAACATTCAAGATCGGAGGAAGAAGAAGAAAATAGTTTTTTGTCTTTAAGAGGGTCAGACCATATTTTCAGGTACTTTATAACCATCTCTGGATGACAGAGCTATATAGCACATAGAGTTAAATAAAATAAGTGTTTTTGATTACCTTCCCATGATATATGCTGCAGATGCCTCTCTCCAGATCAGGCAAATGTGACAGCAGAGATCTGATGGAGTTCAGAGTTATTGAGTCTGACTCCATCATTTCCTGCACAGCATCCTGTCTTTCTGCTATACACCTGCAGGCGAGAGGAACGAGGAGACGGGAGGAAAGAAGAGGTGTGAATTACAAAGACGGGCTGAAAGGCGAGGAGTTAAAGCCATCAAAACGTTCAAGCTACGCAAGGAGCAAAAGATATGTGTTCTTAGAAAAGCTGAATCCTTTCTGATTGAAATGATTGCCGCTGATTGGATTCTTTATGAATTATTGCAACCCTGCTGATTGCAGTTATAGTGCTGCGTTTAAGTGCCAAACAACTTCCTGACTTCCTACAGCTTTTTATATTTTGCCACATGAACACCTCAGAAAAAGGTCCAAGCAATTATACTGCAGATTCTGCCTACAGTTTACTTTTCACACATGTGGCAGACTGCAGGAAATTCTCAGGTTGAGCTTTATTCACATAACTTGAAAAACTCTGAGGTGGAAGCTCTGCAAAGCAGGCAGGAGAGAAACTGAGCTGATTCTTACAGTTAAACGTCTTGCAGAGCCACTAATATCCCTTGAACTTTATCACATTTTGTCACACAAACTTTAATATGTTCTATTGTGAGTTTATGAAATATACTAGTGCTGTCATTCAATTAAAAAAATAATCAAATTAATCCCCATGCTTGACTTTGTTAGCTTGAAATGTAAAAATGCACATTTTAAAAACACTGTTCAAGAAAATGTTTTATTGTCTGAAATCAAACCTCTCAGTTTTCATATTCAGGAAGGTTTAAACAAAAAAAAAAGTCATTTTTGTTTCAATTGTAATTTAGAAATGTTCACCTTCCAATAAAACTGTGACCTTAAACCAGAGCTGCAGTTGCAACAATGTTTAGATCAAAGCATATTTATCTGTTAGAATGGCCCAGTCAAAGTCCGGACCCTAAATCTTATTGAGAATGAAACACATTAAGATTTGTGACTGAAACGCCACAAAACGTGAACAAGAAAAACACAGGAAACCTGAGTAAGTAAAAGACTGAGTAAAATATCTGTCAGACGATATGAGATCTAGTTAACAATAATAATTGTAAGTGGCCAATTAATTTTGGTTTTAAAAGTAGTAAAGCTGAACAGTCAGACTCTGTTGGGTGGGTAGTTGATTTAACTTTGTTCTCAGTTCTTAATAAAAGGGGAAATTTTTAAAAAAGCAAATTAGTCACCAAGTTCCATGTGGTTTCCTCACTCAAGTAACTTCACTTTTTTTTTTAAAAGATGTGGTAATAGAAACAAAAAAGTAAAATCTCAAAAATTCAAATTAATGTTAATATTTCTGGTTGTGTCACCATTTGATGGATGAATTTATTTAACTGCAACGCCAACGCAATCCTAAAATTACACTCCTATACAACCATTCAAAGTCACATAATCCAACCTATTATACTGGGTTTAAAAATCTTCATTCACCTGAAAATGGTGATAGTTTTAGATGGCTTTTACTTTATTATAATTAACATAAATAACACAATTTAATAAAAAGAATATATTATTTTCAGCTTTTCTATGTTTCTCTTCATGTTCAATCCATTTCTGAAAAGCTGTTCATCTTTAAATGACCTGAGGTTTTGCAGACATTGAAGACATGAAGAATTTCATTCCAGAATAAAACAAAAATCATTGTAAAAATACATCAAAGAATTGATTTAGATTGAATTGCAAATAACTCCATTAAAGCAATTCACTGAAGAGCACAGAGAGTTCATCTGAGTATAGCCATTGAAAAGCCCCAAACAAGCAGATTGGAGCAGATTTAGAGAAGTTGTGACCTGAACATCATACTCAGAACAAAAAGTCATGGTGCATTGTCTAGCTTTGGCTCAGAACATCCGTGCCTTTTGCTGATGTGCAGCATGTCGAGGAATTAATCTGCCTGTGTGTAATCAGGATTAGATTCATGTCTAAATTCTGCAGAGATGTTATCCGTTTAATCTGAAAAGCGGTGCCCAATCCACAAACACAATCTCTGTGCAGAAAGAAAAGAGGGCTTCCCTCAGAGACAGGAATTACTAACAATTTGACTGCATGGAAAACAGAATTAGACTGAAAAACCCTGTTTTCGTTTTTAAGCAGCCGACTCTAAACAAACCTTACATATATTCTTTCTTCTGCTGTAAAGAGTAGAGGAATCAATGTACATTGACATTATGAACTTTGTATTGTATGTACTGTTAACTCCAGTTATTTATTGTGGATGATGCCCAGTTTCATTCACAAACAAGACTAAAGCAAAAAAAATATATAGGAGTTCTTCTTGGAGCTCATTTATGGAGGTCATAAACTTGAAAAGATGAGAATAACATTTTTCATTCACAAAGTTTGTTTACATGACATTTTACTTAATGATCCATATCAAAAAACAAAGTGGATATCAAAGAACTGGAAAGCAGCAGAGTTTCTGGTTTTCTCCCAGTCGGTTTTCTCACGTCAGGCTTCCTCAACTGGTGGTAACTTTATTTAACACCATTAGTCTGTCACTGGTTTGGTTTTACCATTAGAAGGTATTTCTGGCTCACTCAGTGTTTAGCTAGAATATTTTCAGCCACCATCTCTTTTCACCAGACCAGCGTTTCTGCAGATTTCAACAACTCAAATTTGAGACGTTTTAAAACCATTCTGAAGGGCATTTAAGATCTACATCTCGAAAGAAATGTACAAACTTTATCCAGCAAGCTTGTATTAGATTTACACTTACCCACGATGATGTGTGTATTTGCAAAAAGCAAGCAAGGATAAGTTAACAGTGGCTCAGAGCAAAACGAGACCCAAACATCTGGCTGATAGATAAGTCCACCAAGAAAATAAAATATCGAATATACGCCATTAAGTAATACTTCCAAGACAACATTTAAGATCTGTGATTAAAGTATTTAAGGCCAACTTACAATTATTTAAATGAATTGAAGACATTCTAAGGCCTTATTTTTAGATACATGGATTTAAGACTTTTTAAAGATGAGCTTGCAGACAGACTGGTACCTATCAATCTTCCACTCTGATGCTTTGGAGTAAGCAAGTACATTTTATTTATGTAGCTCCTTTCACAGATAGAAAAAAAATAAAATAAAAATCACAAATTCCTCCACAAACTCGGAGCCTAAAAACCTAAACATAGTTCAAAACAAATAAAGAAGCAAAAAAAAATGATGCAGATAATTCAGTAATCATATTCTTATTACGGTATTTAGCAATAATTGTCACATGTTTTACTGATGTTGTACAGGCTAACTGAGAACCCAGTGAGTGAGAATGAAGCTGGGGTCAAAGGTGACCTGTACTCACTGCGGCTCTGTGAGCGGCTGGCTGACCCACTTCCTCAGCAGTCTCCGTCCAAACGGAGTGCGAGTGTGGTCCAACACCCACAACAGACTTCCCCTCACACTCCCATCTGTCTATGAATCAACAAAAAAAAAAAAATCAATTCACCTTTGCATCATGAAGCAGAAAAGCACTTTAGGATAAGAACATAAAAATTATTAAAAAGGAAATCACAAGGAGTAAATCATTATGGGAGACAAGCAGAGCACAACACTCCAGACGCATTAGGTAGCAAAAATAGCAACATTGGATTTAACAAATATATGAAGGCTGAGATGCTCAAGTGTCACATTTTGAGCTGATGACACAGAGCCAAAGTAAACAATGTTTCGCAGTGCAGCGTGTAAATCTTCCAGAGCCACACAAAGTGCATTATATCCTGCAGCACAAGTTTGAGTTCGAGGCAAATACAAAGAGTGACCCTAAAATATTTAGTACATAGTATGAATCATTTATTAATTCCACATATACAATCTTATTTTCCTTAAAAAATGACCATTACAGCTAAATGACAGGAGCATGTACCTGATTATTGAGGATTTCCAGGTTCCTGAGAGTAGCAGCACTCAGCTTCATTCCCCCTGATTCACTGGACAGATGCCGAAACGAGCTGCACAAAATTAAAAATCTCATTTAAACACCATTACCTCCCCTTGTTAGAACAAATATAATGTTTAGTTTTGTAGCTCAGATGACAGAAACTGTCACAAGCCCAACAAGAAACAACTGGCATATATGACGGGGTTTGTCCTCTAATTTCAAAGGTTGCAGATAAATCTCAAAATTGCATGTTTGTAATAATAAATACAAGCGTCAGGCTATCAGATATCCTGTCACATGTTCCTGGTTATTTAAAGCATTGCAAAGATTCATTACAGTAATGTTTAACAAAGGAAACAAAGGAACATTTTCTTGTAAATGCTGCACTCAAAGAAAAATTTTAATTATTATTTCTATATGGAAGAATTACAGTAATTATCTCAATAATCTCTCCCAGGATTCCCATCATTTATCATGTAGGATATGTCTGTGTTATGTACCTTTCATTTCTAAGAACCCTCTCCAGATTGAATTCTTGGAGGTACTGGATGAGCGGCGCTAGGCAGCAGATGACCGGGCTGTCGAAGGAGGCCACACTCGACAGAGAGCGCGAGTCTGGAGGAAAACAAAACACGCAGTCATGCTCGGATTTTTAACACTAAAGCCGTGAGTCATAGCTCAGTCCTTGTCAGACACATCCAGTGTTACCGCTGAGTGACTGTCATGGTATTAATAGCAGGAACCAAACAGAGAAAAATGTGTAAAAGCTTTAAGTGGAACAAAATGACAGAACATAAAAATCCACCTTTCTCCGGGGTGTGACAGTAGAATTTGACGACTGTGTTCATTGCAGAGGTGAACTCAAATTCAGCGCTGTCCCTTCTCTCAACTCTGATTCGGTCATCAGTCTGAGCACTGGAGGGGAACAACAACAGCAATAACCTTAATTTATTATAACGACCACATGTTAGTATCGATCCAGCGACTCAGTGTTGCTTGTCACTCTGTTTGAATTTGGACACTTCACATCTAATCACAGTTTTCTATTTGAGAAAAACATAGACGCAGCTGCATATTGTGTTCAAGCAGACTCTGTAGAGAAGCAAAAGCCTCAGCCACAGTCATAAAACCACATTTTCCTCTGCATCTCCCTGGTGCACCATCGTATCTCCCCGTTGCTCCATCCACTCTCTCGGCATCGCACCTCTCAAGGACTCTGTTGCTTTGTCTGCCGTGTTGTTGCCATGGCTCTCTTCGCAGCACTGAAGCACTTTCGTTCTTCCGTTTTCCAGCACCCATGCGCAAACACACAATCATCATGTTTCAGTTCAGCAAATGGTCCATCCAGGAGCTCAGATTATATAAAAGCAATCAATAGATCCCACATTGTGCTTGAAATTAGACTGGAGCAATTAATCACTGAGCCAGTCAGTTGCACCACATTACGAGATTTATAAGAACTGCGACTGAAGCAGTTATTGATCCAGGGTTGGTGTTGTAGGAGCATTTCTGCAAAACCCTGATGGGGCCTGAGCGTTGTGAGGACTGCATTAAGCTCAGCCCGACTTAAAATACTGAGACAGCCAAGACTGATCCTGGTTCAGGTTTATGCAGAAAGAAATGAAAGAGAATGAAAACAGGATCAGTGTTGGAACAGTTGATACTTTGAGCTAAAACCATAAAATACAAAATATAAAGGTATTAGAAACATTTAGGCAAAATAGGGATTTGACATAAATTCAACAGGCTGTCAGTTCATACATCCAATAGTATCTCTAATATTTTAACTGTCCATATAACCTAAGAGCAACTGATACATAAAGCAGTTCAAGTATTGAGAAAATTTGTATCCAGACTCATCTTAAGTACAAAGAGAGAACGCATTGAGGCATATATAAATAAGAATGCATCATCCACGGATAATAAATGTTTCTTCCTATATCTGTCTTTTTCGCTACATCAGCATGACTTAATAATTAAAGTAAATAAATAAAAATTAAGAATTTTTCACACCTTTAAGTAGAGCTTAACCCAGTGGCCAGATTAAAAAACAATCCACTGTTCTCCTATGCCATTAGTACTCAAAATAGTTTAACAGTAAATTATTAACAATACCACAAACTAGAAGAGCAAAAAAGGTTTTCCAAAATGCAAGGGGATGAAGTAAATCCCTCTTAAAGAGTCAAGAACAATGTAAAATGTCAATGAGAAAAATAAATAAATAAGAATGGACACTATAAAAAGGGGTACGAGGTGGAGCAGTGGTAGAGCAGCTGCACCACATACGAAGGTTTTTATCTCTGGTTCAGTTCCCAGGCCCGGATCATTTACTGCATGTCTTCACTTTCTCCTTTTTCTTGTCCAGTTACAAATGAACAAAGGCCACTAGTGCCGCAAAAACCTTTACCAAAAAAAAAAAGGAATATTCAAATGGGCCTAAAAACCATGGTTGCCCCAGGTTTGACGCATGTAGAAACACAAATCATACCACATGAAAAAAATACCAAACCAACAAACGTTTTGTCACTCAGATACTTTAAGTTTCTTCGGTATAAGTGTTGTTTTTCACGCTATGATGGTCTGCCAACCTGTCCTCACCTACTGACCACTGGAACGGAACCTGTTCATCAATTTTTATTTATTACATTTATTATTTTGCACCTCACCTATAAATGTAATTATTCATTATTTTAATTATAATTCCCACAGGTTTCTCCTCAATGCTTCTTCTCCATTGATCTGTTCAGTGTTTTGGAGATTAGCATTTTCTAAAACAAAGATGTTGAGAGCCACTCAATCAATCAGAGCCACAAATAGTGTTAAATCAGAAAAACTGCCACTCAAAAATGAATGGTTAGAGTGTCCAGTGAATTCAGATCTTTAATTAGCACCATTCCTGCAGGGTGAAAACTCCTCCCCCCCACAAAAAAAACACATTCTGAGCACTCATGTTGTTTGTTTTTATGGTGAATTTGCGTGAGCTGGAGTGACTCTATTCTGGGATGTTTGCATTTAATCTTAACATTTAATATTCCCCATCTTGAACCTCCAGGTAAAATGCAAACTCCATTTCTGTCTGCATGAGTAAAGCCACTAACACCACACCCAGTCACAATCAACCTCCGAGGGACTCATTACCAGCCACTCCATGGACACGAGTCCGTTGCCAGGGGTCCCGTCTCTTCTGCCCACCCCAGAGACACAAGCACCCACACGCTCACGTCAGCAGCCACAAAAATCCCTCGATTCAGACGCTCTCCTGGGCTGCTCCTTTAAAGGAGCCTCATTACCGGTACTCAATGAAACATTTATCTCTGAATTACTGATGCACAATGTATCATTTCTCTCAGGTTCAGTCATTAAAACAGTGAAAAAATAATCAGCAAGAAAATTTTGTCGTTAAGCTCCGTTTGCTACGGACGTGTAATAGATTTATCTGAGACACAAGAGGAGTTTGGTTCTGATTGGTAGCTCTCCAAGGAGCAGTGATTATCAATGAAACTGATTGAAAATTGAAAAAAAAGAAAGAAAATAGCTGCAAGAATTGTACAAGAGAGAATAATAAATTTGCTCCATCTCGCTTTTTAAGGGAAGAGACGCAGAATGAGGCAGACATTTCTCCTGTTTATCCAGCTATTGGCTTGTAATCAAATGCTCTTCACTTTCTCTCTTTCTCATGTCTTATTTTCTCAGGATTTTGTGGTCATGGCCGGGCTACAGATGACGTCATTGGCGCCGATCTGAACATGAAGGACGGCGCAACAAAGCAGCTCAACGTCAGCGGTGCTGGCCGTGTCGTCAGTCAGACAAACATAAATCTCAGTTCTTTGTCTTTTTGATCTCACAGTTGAAACTAAATCTTCCTGATGTTAAAAAGATGTTGTGTTTTCTCTCTCTTGCAAAACCAAAGTCATAAATAGATTGTAAAATTGGAAAGTGGAGATTTGTGTTGATCAAGTCAGAAAATGACTGGAACAAGAAATCTCCTGCATCGAGCAAGTTGAAATGTTTTTCTTTCTTTCTTTCCTTCTCTCTTTCTTTCTTTCCTTCTCTCTTTCTTTCTTTCTCCAATCAAACCATACTGAAGCACTATTAAACTGAGAAACACAACACTGCTCTATGAGGAATGAAGAGTTAGAGAGAGAAATACTAAAAATCAGCTATTTTTAGTAACAATAAAATGCTTAAAAATGTAGGAATGTAGACAAAACGCATTACTTTTATCATTTACAGTAAGAGTAATGGGCTGGACAAGAACCCAAAGTTATCCTGCCCCCAATTACCATTAAAAGGAATGAAAAATAAGTAAAAAAACATAATGATAATAATGCCAAAAACTTTTTGTTTACAAGTTAATCATTTTTGCTAATGCAATAGTAATATAGATATTAACCAGGAGGAGCAACAATGTTGTTTGTGTAAAATAAATATTTTTACAGATCAGTATCAAAACATATATATAAGAAAAAGACTGTTTGCTTATTTCTGTCTGACCAAAAGGAGATACAAAAAACTACCAACTGTCAATCATATGGAAATAAAGCTCTTTTTATCCGATTTACAAACATTAAAGTTATAGAAGCAACTAATATGAATTATCTCAATAAACTCCTTTGATCACTTTTATAATCATGCAGTAAGTGTGACCAGTATTTAAAAAATTAATCATAACAGTAATTTTTCTTCCAAAAACTTTGTTCAAACAGTGTTTTGGAAACTCATAAAGTATGACATGATTGTCTTTCCGAATCAAACCTTTATTTACTTTGAGCCAAAAACCTTCACAAACTTAACTGTGAAGTTTCCAGTTTGAGCAAAATCCATCCACAACCTTAAAAAGTTAATGAATCTTGTGGACCTGCTGAGCCTTATGGTGAGAACCTGCGTGCTAAAGGCCCCATCTCATAACCGCTCAGTGTGCCCGCATCGATTTCCTCTGCCACACTAAGCCCAAAGTGCTCCGCTCAGCAGGGACAATCCCTCAGAATCAAATGAACCAAACTCTCAAACACGCTCAGTTCTATCGAAGCAGAGACAAGCTCGGCACAGAAGTTTACGGTAAGAAAATGAAGACACGTCGCCCCCTTGAGGCGTGACTGCAGATTACCTGGCATTAGCGATACTGAGCAGCAGTTTGGAGGTTTGATCTGAAAGATCCGAAGGCACCAGAATCTCCACTGGGTTTATCCTCAGGATTCGGCTCTCCAGCTCGGAGCGGGACGGACCATCAGGGAAACAGTCCAGGAACACGTCTCCTGTGCTGGGCTGGACCGCCTGATGCAGAAGACACAAGCACAGGAACAGAAAAAGGAGAAAACAAAAATTTAGAGAGTAAAGAGGTAGTTTCATCACTCAGTTCATATTAGATTGATGACTTTACAAATAAACAACTTTACAACTTTTAAACAGAGTTGAAACAAAAATTTTAAATGTTGTCTTTAAAATCTACTTTTATGACAATATGGAAAATTTATTTATTCCGTAATCCAGACAAACATACAGAAAATATTTCTATAAGAGATTTTTCTCTAACAAATTCACTTTTTTTTTTTTACAAATTTCTCAGAGAATATTTTAGTACTCATATCGGAAATGTACGCCTATAATCGAGGAAAACATTCATTTTTTCCTGCTAATTTATTATATTTTGACATCAGAGAATATTAACGAAGTTTTTGGCAGATATTTACTCATTTTTAATCATAATCTATGATGGCCCTAATACTCTGCTATGGATTGAATATAACAAACATGACAATTCATATTTTAGAAAATTTATCTCACACTTTGCAAATCATAAACCTGTGCATGCATCATTTATAATTTTGATCAAATATCAATAGCATCTGCCAAGAAACTCTAATATAAAACATCAGCATTGACCAACAATTTCACATAATGTTTAATAAATGAATTTGTTATGACAATATCTCACTTAAAAAGAAGAGGCGACGTAATCGGCTATCGAACTTCTTTAGTTGGAAAATATTGTCTTACAACATGAGGCAGCCAGATGCTCTCAACCCTGTCGACAAATAACCACAGATCTTCTCATAGTTTATCTGGCTAAAAAAACTATTTGCCTTCAGGAACTGCTTAAAATCTTCTAGTTTTCAGATAAATTCAGATTCGGTGTTCTTCATTTTGTTGACCTGCATACCATGTTGTTTGGTTTCAGCTGTAGTTTATCAGACTCACCACCACCCCCACAGAGAGCTGCTTCTTCAGTTTGTCCCAGTTCTCACTGATGCACAGCAGGAAGCTGTCAGGAGGGTCCGACACCACGTCAGCACAGCCCCCCTCCTCCACGTCTGCCACTCTGCAGACCGGGTTTACGTCTGGAAATAATACCTCGTCAAGGACATCAAGGGATGAAAAAGCTATTTTAGGGGCATGTAAGGACAGAAAATGCCTGTAAGGATACCCTCTCCCACCAGAGTGGACTTAGTGTACAAGGCGCTGAGCTGACGGCTGAACAGAGCATTTCTGTTGGTCCCTGACGCCTTCAGCGCAGATGTTTCTGTCTGTTTCACAACACCAACCTAAAATTGACAGACAGAAGTGACGAGACAATATCTGTCTCTGCCAACAGAGTGGAAGGGAGAGGAGAAGCAGAATCTAACAATCATCTGGTACCTTGTGTCCATGAGACACCAGGCGCCTGACGTGAACAAACAGGCGATGAGTCGGGATGCTGCACGTCATGAAGTTATGATCCAGGTGACAAGTTATATTCAGCTCTTTTGCAGCAATCTGTTCAAATGCAAAAGTTTCTAAATGATTATTTGGTCTAAATCTGAAACAAAGATGCTTTCTTTCCTCCCCAGTACTAGGAAATGAGGAGTGTGTAGTTTCAATAAGAATACTTTCTTTTGCAAAGTAGCAGATATACTGGAGCTATGATTACATTTGGATGTTTAAGCATGTTCGGGTTTCTACCTCTGCATCTTCTCCAAAGAACCTGTATTTGTAGCCACACTCCACTGCCAACAGCACATCCTTATGTTGCTGTTTCAGCTCCATGACCTGCTGCTCCAGGGGAGTGTACGTGCTTCTGGGGCGTCTACAGGGGGCGCTGGAGTCTGATGGAGACTCTGCAACCTTGCCTCCCTCCCTTCCTCCTGACTTTGTGATCTTAGTCAAGCAAAATCCCTGCAGGGGAAGAAAATATGCTCAAATGTGGTTATCTTTAGTGCTCAAGGTTGAGGTTAAGCTCTTTGAACAGTGGTGCATTAAAAAAAAAATTATATTCTTCAGTGAAATTTCACCAAGTGGCAATTAAGGTAAATGATTCACTGATTCCCTCAAACTGCTGTTTCAGTTTCCCATTACTGAGGAACATCCCAATAAGTGAATAACATAAGAAACACAAAGATGCAATCTTGATTTAATAAAGTCAATCATGCAATTATGGCACAAACTTCAGATTTCCTTTTTAGGAGAAAATCTGCTCTGAAACATGGTGGGAACCAGCTTCTTGATATTGTATGCCTGAAATGCCAAGACAGGACACATGACAAGAAAAATAAACAGCAGGTACAGGGAATAAGGACAAAGTAAACCAAAAGAGGAAGTGAAATAAGAAACATTTGTACCTTCTGAGCAAATTTACATATACAGTCTGTATTTAGACTGTATATGTTTGCACAGTTTATCAACGGATGTGGCAAATTATTCTAAGAATTACCTCCTCAGATCAAAAAAGCACAAAGAAAACAAAGTTGATCAAAGTGACAAAAAGTATTTAATCATCATGAGTATAGTAGTGTGCCCAATCTTAGTATAACAAAGCAATAAAAATATAAATATAAATATTTCTATGCAATATTTATAGTCAGGTTTAATCCAAATATAAAGAATACACTCCCTGCTTATGAGTAACATATTCAGCTTGTTGAATGGATTTTCACTGCATCAGGCGTCGGCACAGAGCCAGTCAGATTAATATTATTGATGGAAATGTTGATACTTTTTACCATTTATCCACTGTTATATCTGCTGTGTTTTTCTGTCTGTAAAAAGTGTTTTCCTGTTATAGAAGTTTCCAGACAATGTGCAGACGCTTTTGCAGCCGTTTACAAGTAACGGCTGAACTGTGACATCCTGTGAAAAAAAAGGCCTGTTTTTGCAGTTGCCATATATGGAATGCATTTCCTGTACTTGCCCATGCTGTTGAATTATCACTATGACGGCACGCCTGTGCTTTGAAGAGAATAAATGTTGAAGGTTTGCAAGCTCTCGTTGGAGTTAGCCTCAACAGCTAAGTCTGACAAGCTTCTCTCCTTTTGCAAAAGACAAGTCTTTGTGTCCTTGTGATCCTTTCAGAGTTTATGGGAAGAATAAACTTAACAATTATTGTTTGCTTGATGATGCAAGCCTGGCTTCACTTGACCCCATCTGAAAGAGGTAGAGGTCTGAGCTTTTGCTGCATGTCGAGCTGGCTCTTCCAGAACTTGTGAAATATATTAGCCAACCATTATTGCACTCCAAGTAGTCCTCTGTGATATGAATATTGTGCACATATTTTGACGATGATATATTTGTGATATATTGAGCAGCCCCAGTCAGAACATTTATAGAAAGCAGCTAAATATTATCTTCAGGGCTTAAACTACCAACCTTTGAGGTTTAAATATGTTCTCATGTCTTTTTCATATAGAGAAGAATTTGTTTAACGTACCTGATTAGTGGCAGGCAGCTCTGGATCCTCTTCTTCTTTATGATCCTGTGTTTCATAATCCTGCTCCTTCTCTGTCCCATGCAGTGTGTTCCTGATTTGCAGATGAGAATCCCTAAAACCAGGCAAAACAGAACTATTCGTATTGGAGCTTTTGCTGCTGCCGTCATCCATCTTTGTTTCTTCCTGGGTGGCCCGGAGGAACGGATCAGCCATGCAGGAGAAACCCTTCAGCTTCTCCAAGGTAGAGGAGCTGAGAACTCTTCCTCGGCTCAATGTTGGCTTTGCTTCTAGGGAGAAGAATCAAACCAAGGATATTTAGTTTTCAAACAGTAAAGAAAATATTTTTAGAAGAAATTAAATTAGACAATAAGCTTGTGTTCACCTTTAACACTCTGAGAAGGTCTGGGATCACACTGCACGTCCTCCAGCTGTTGGTCCTTCTCAGCCAGTTTGGTTCGTTTTGATGGCAACCCATCTTCAGCACCAGAGGAAAGTTTCAACTAAAGTACAGAAGCCAAATAATCACGGGTGCAATATATTAGTGTGTATCTAAAAGTTAATTAACTTCAACATTTAATCCAAGAAAGTCAAAAATTTTGATTTGTAGACACACACGGTGAAATATTTAAAGCGATTTTTTTTATTATTTTAATTTTTGATGATTGTAGCTTAGTGCTTATGAAAGCCATAAATGTGGTTTAAAGTACAACTTTACTCAAAAGCAAAAATAAACAGCAGAAAAGTGTGGAAATGTATATTGTTGTACTGTAAAGTATGAGCCCTCAGTACTTGGCTGGGTTCCTTTTTGCATAAATTAGTGAATCAGTGCATGGAGGCAAGCAGCCTGTTGCTTTGCTGAGGTTTTGATGAATTAATTTATCCATTAATTAATTACTTAACTAATCCAGGTTGCCTTCAGCTCATCTGCACTGTTGGGTCTGGTGTCTAAGATATTCTGCTTGGAGTACAGGTCAGGATACTTTGCTTATCAATAAAAGGAGAGCAACACCAGCAGGTAGTATTCCCTTAGCAATGTGGACAGATGCCAAGTTTTGTTGGAAAATTAAATCACCAACTCCATAAAGTTTGTCAGCAGAAGAAAACATGAAATATTTAAAAATGTCCTGCAAATGGCTGCTCTGAAGATGTTACCTTTATGTCTGAATAAAATACAATATTCAGACATCAAGGTCTCCTGTGGACTGTGATTCAAAGTCCTCTGAGGGTTAAACTATACCTATTGCACCTGCATCTTTTTCTACCACACTTCTTCCTTCCTCTCAACTTCCAATTTATATATCTGGACACTGGAATGTAACTGGAATATTCAATATATCATTCTTTTAGTAAAGTAAGTAAGTAAAGTTTATACATAAAACGCTTTTCACAGACATAAAATCACAAAAAATAAAATAAAAATCAACCTGAAAAACCCTGCAAAACACAAAACCACCAGAAGAAACACAACAAAAACCAGGAGATAAAAGCCTTGAAAAATAAAAATGTGTTTAGATGCTTTTTAAAAACCTCCACAGAGTCAGCTGTGACTTTTTTTCATAAGAGTGGAGGATTCCAATGACTGAGTGCTGAAAGAGCAGAGGTCACAAAATGCCCAGGAAAACTGTGGTCTAAATCATTCTTTGTGTGACATTATGCTTTCCGAGAAACTGAATTCTGGGAGGGTTGCATTAAGCAAACCACAGATGACATGCCGGATATCCAGTGACTAAAGAAGCAGACCTCACCTTTCCTCTTGAGAGCCGATGCTCTGCAGGATTTGGTTTAATCCCACACTGAGGTCTGCTTTTGCTGCTGCTACTGTTGCTGCTGCTCAGTCCCCCAAAGTACCTGCTGATGGAGGTCTGAGTGGTGCAGGGCTTTTTCGAAGACTTTGGCATGTTTACATTTCTCTTTTTAACCGAAATGTTCTAAAAACCCTGGATAAAACCGGTTATAATGAAATAGTTGAAGCTCTATCGGCTTTTCAAAACATAGCGGCGCAGGAGCTGACGTCACTCAGGCGCGTCAAATGACGATTTACGCGGATTTTTTTATGAAGGTTGGGAAGAAACGTATTGATGTGCATTATCGCCATCTACTGGAGTGGAGTATGGACCGGGATGCTACGTGTAAACTACCCACACCAGAAACGAACATGATTTACCGTTTCTTCTTGAAAACAAAAATTAAATTTTCCTGTTGGATGTTTTCCCTTTTTAAAAAAAGTCCTATTTAACCCTGTATGACTGTGGGGGACCAGACTCAAACGAGGACAAAAAGAAAGTGTTCAAAGTAGAAAAAGTTGTAATTTAATTATTCCAAAAATAGATAACAAAGCATAAAGATTAAATGCAAGAATAAGTAACAAATTTGAGCCCAACTTAACTGAGGTCAACTGAGGTCACCTGAGGTCAACTGAACTCTAACTGAACACAAACAAAAACTGACCTACAAACAAAGAACAAAAAGCTGCTTATATAGGGGTGGAGTAACCTAAATCTACTACATGAGGGAGGCACGACATTACAAAAGAAGAAACAAATACAAAATTAACTAAAGCATCTATAAAACAATAAAGCAGAACTAACTTTAACTTAGCACAAACGATAAGTGAATATTTAAGTGACAAAATTAACTAATTAAAATCAACTTAAAACAACAAAATCTCCCCCCTTCAGTTTTTCAAACTTAAACTAAGCGATAATTAATATAAAAACATAAATACTAACACGATGCGGTGGGGGTAGGAGCATCCACCACAATGGCCAAAACTTAATGTGGATATAATTTTTCCACCTTTCTAATTCAGCGTGTTTTCTTCATTTCAACAACTTTTCTTCATCTTCCCACTGTTTCTGCCATCTTTCCTTAACCTTCTGTTTAATAACTGATTTAATTTGTCCTTTACTGAATGATAGCAATATATCAATATTTTATTATTTTTTTTGCTTGTTTTGCATATTTGTCTGCCAACTCATTTCCTTTTATTCCTACATGTGATAGTATCCAAAAATATTTAACAACCTTATTGCGTGAATTCTATACATTAATAATTGAATCTCTAAAAAAAGGTCTGGTCTGCTAATAGAATTATTTTTCAATGAATATAATGATGAACGAATCAGCACATATCACACTTCTTAGTGGATGAACTTCCTCAATCCATCCTAGAGGTAGAATGATTCCCATCATCTCTCCTGTATAAACTAATACTCCTGAATTACTGATCATTGATTTATCTTATAAAAAACATTTTATACACTAAAACATCGATCCACTAATTCCCACCTTTTCAAATGTTATTTAAAAACTTTCCTTCCACATCATGAGCTTTCTCCATATCAAAAGAGACAGCCACCACAAAAACACCTACTCCCTGATTTTATTATACAATTCCAGCAAAACCTTTTTAGATGAATTACTAAGCTTATTAACCATAATATGAAAAATATTATCTGTTCCTGGGGATGTTTTGTTTTTTTTTTTTCTAAGAAATTATTTAGTTCAAATAAAGAAAAGAGACCATTTAATAAGTCATTAGATCTCGCAATTTGTTCCAACAAATTAACATTTTCGTTGATTGTACAAACTTTTCTAGGGAAGTGCATTGCTATCACACAGGAAAAAAAATTCGACCACTATCAAGTTATAACGTGATACGTTAAATATGACAGGGCTCAAATTTTTTTTTTTCTGCGTGATAGCAATGCACTTCTCGTACTTTTCGTCTGTACTTAAATTATTACAACTGTGAACTTTAACAAACTTTACAACCAAAATGTTTCTCTTCTCCTCCCCTGTCACAGCAATAAAATCTTCATCTTTCAAAACTGGACAATAATGGGAAACAACTTCCAGTTTTGACCGTTAAAAAAAAGGTGGCTCATAAGATTAAGTGGACTATCTGCTGTAATATTAGATTTTTTTAAAGTAGCATGTAATCTCAGCTGAACAAATTACTTTTATTTTGAAATATAAAAATGGCTTTTGGTATTAAAGTTTTTCCCCACATGATCTTAGACTCTAAAAACTAGAAAAAAAGTCAGTTTGACTCACCAGTGTAATTCTAATCTGTCAGAGCTTTAACAACCTGCACAGCAGTCAAGGTTATATATAGTAATACTTAATCTGTTAACCTTCACAATGCTTGTAATTCACTTACAAGCATTTTTACTGTCTGATATGGACAGTAAAAAAATTAACTAGTTTAATGTAACTTTCCAAATTACGATACTTTAAACTTTTAAAGTTTAAAGTCTTGGAAAACTTAAAGAAGTTTAAAGTAGTTTAAAGTAAGCAATTTTAAACTTTCCAAAGAGGAAATACAACTTCAGAGAACCTTTTGATTTTTCTGACATAAACATCTAAAAGTCATCCTAAAAATGCCAAAAGGAAGAAGTCTAACAAGCCAAATCCTGAGCTCACATTCATCCAGAGTTCAGAACATGACATGTTAGAAAAGCTTTTGTAGTAACACACACACAAAAAAAGTGATCATAAAAACAGTGTGTGCAGCATATTCAAAGACGATTGAAGCAGCATGTTTGTGCCAGAATCACAGGAAACCATGAGTTCTTTTAGACATCACAGAAAATATCTGTAGACAACACTGAGCATCTTCTTCATGAGACTGTCTTGGGAAAAAATGAGTGTCTGCAGTCAGAGGCTTCTTCAAAATCACTGTAATACAGACTGTTACAGAAGATCTTTCCTGTTGTTGCTCTAGAAAAATTAACATACAACAACTTTTAATTTTTTTCATTTGGGATTTTTAGGAAAATTATTTTTTTTCATTTTGATAAAGGGACATTCACAGAATAAATCATAGAAAGGCACATTTGTCTTTAGACATTTTATTTAGAAAATCAGAGTAAATATCAGCGTCTGAGAAAAGAAAAGCTAGAGAGAAGAAGGAAGAAGAAACGAAACCGAACACATACAATTCTCCTTTTTTATCTTATCAATCAACGTACACTGTGCCTACCACCCATCTCTCTACTGTAGGGAGTATCTCGTAGTTTCTTTCATCTCTGGTTAATTAGTACTTTTGTCCCTAAATCAAACCTGGTTCAAAGGAGTTTTGCTTTGAAAGAGAAGAAAAAACATCTTCACTGAAACCTCCGTTATCAGTTCCATAAGTGTAACACTTCCTCAGAAACCTTCATTATCAGTTCATTCTTCCCGGTAAATGAGCAAAGGTTTTGTTTTCCAAAACAGGATCAATAAAGCATTTTTGAATTTGAATACTAAAAATATGTTATTTTTTTATTTCTTTCAACTGTTTTTAAATACAGTACAATAAAAATCTGTTAATATACAGTTACTGACTTTATGTTTACA
>CAEGAE010084839.1:0-25348 GCA_903067095.1 Girardinus metallicus
CTAGCGTAATGGGATTTGCTATCCACCTGCCTGATAGGGAAAATACATTCAAACACTTTATGTGTGCCTACTTTCCTTTGGAATCTGATGGACTGCTGTCAAGTCAGTAGACTTCTCCCTGACCTTGTAGGCCTTAGCTTAACAATTCACTTAAAAAAAATTCTTTAAATTGATATGAAATAATCTATTTTTCTGGAAAACTGGATTTTAGATTTTCATTAAGCCTCAATAAAATAATAATAATAATAAAAAAGAACGTTAAGGTGAATTACGAAAATAAAGGCAAATCTCACTCAGGGCGCTATTAATGATAGAACCACCTGCTTTGATGATGAGTAGGATTGATTTCGGTATTCCGAACCGCATTCATCGGTTTTCTTAAAAAGCCAAAACATATTTTTGGCTCTATGTAATGTTAATGTGATTTATTAACATTAAGTTGTTCTATTGCTTTATTATTATGATTATTTTAAGTATAGTCTTTCGCATCGAGCCAACGAAGCAACACGCTGCGAGACAGCGCGAGCGTAAACGGTCCTCAGCTTTCTCACATCCAGCTGCATCAGCGGGACAACAGCCGCCCCTCCTCTGAGCCAGAGCGCTGACGCTTTTCTTTTCTTTTTTCTTTTTTTTTTATTTTACGTACAGCCATGATTCTGACGCACAGGTGAACTTCTTTTCCCTCAACCGCGCAGCAGCAACAACAACTTAACGTGGAGTAAAGTGTTTTCCCCTGTAACCAACCCGAAACTTCACGCGCTCCTCACTTGAAAAGCTTAAAAGTTGAACCCAGAGCCATGTCCAGGAAGAAGGCAGCGAAGGGCAAAGGGACCTCCAAGAGCCCAAAGGCGTCTCCGAGCAGCGGGCGGACGGCGAAGGGTCTGGCCGCAGCCGGCGCTCCGTCCTCGGCTCTGGTCTACCCGAGCAGACCGTCCATCAGCAACAGCGGCGAGTTTTACGACATCGCTTTCAAGGTAAGCAAAGCTGGCATTTCTGAACGCCTACCGAAACGCTCGCGCCGCTGAACCTGCCAGACAGAGAAAGCACGTGCAAGTTTTCCCAGCTGCAAATTCCACTAATTCGGCTTCACGCGGGCTGCTTTAATTCTGTAATGCATCGTAAACCCCAAAAAAGTGAACTAAAGCGCCTAAGTAAGATTTTATTATCTATTATTTGAAACTTTCATAGTATTTTGGTAACATATGGGAGCTTATATGTTGTACACAAAAGTAAAATACGAGGAGTTTTGAAAATGAACAAAAACAAGTTGCATTGTCGACGCATTCTATGCGGTAATTATCGGTTGCTGTCAATATTTTTGAAGAAATACGTTAAATTAGTTGTTTTCACATCCTTTGAACGTCATTCACAGTGCTTGTAAACCTGAAACGGTCAGTATTCTTTGTTTTGGATACGGGTTGTCTGTATAGTTTAATCTTTGTGTAGTGCGCCACAGTCCAGTGCAATAACCCAGAGGAGATGATGGAGACAGGTTTCTATAATTAATGAGATCAATTAACTGCAGAGCAGGAGGAGGCTTTTGCTGGAGCAGGAGACCAGCTGATAAAATATGTTTATTGCACCTACACACCCTGCAGTAGTAGAACATAATCATATATCTTTGAAGTTATCATTAAAGCATATATACACAAATTAGATGCAATATTTTGATGCTCATGACTGGATTTTATATTTCAACGTTGATCTGAATTGAGACACTTGGCAATACATTCTATGTTGTTTAACAATAACAGCAAGAAAAATAAAATGGTCAACTTTTTTTTTTCTTTTTTTTTTTGTTAAATAGAGATTTTGACCAAAGATGAGTTGACCTGCATTGTTTCTAATCCAAATGGACGTTTTGGTCTTTAAATGCGTAAAAGAAGAGCAAACATTGTGGAAATTCATACAAGATTAAACAATCCTATGCGAGCTAATGCATAATTGTGAGAGTATTATAAACTGAATATATTGGCTTTAAGTGAAAACTATCACCTACCTGCAGGCAGTAGTATTTCTTACTACTTATTTCACAAAAACATTGTGCCAATGGAGCTCAGTGCTGCCCCCTATCAGTGCAGCACAGTACTTCCTTCCTCACCGTGCGCATTTTCACTATGTGTTTGTGGCCAATCAGAAGATGAATTCAGTTTATTCATATAGCACCAATTTACAACACAGCATCTGAAGGCACTTTACAAGAATCTATCCAATCATTCCAAAAAAAGCCTGTCACTCACGTTCATTCAGAAGTGGATTAAATGTGTAATCAAACATGCATATTGGTGATATAAAGAGAAATGGCAGTGGGTGTGCGTGATAGAGAGCCACGAGAGGTGAGGTAAAGCTCACCATTGCCTCGCCTCGCCCTGCTTCCAAATATCTGAATGAGCAAAATCAGCAATTTTGACCATAAAAATGTTAAAGTCATTCAGGAAACAAATTTCTAGAACAGTCTAGTGGACATATTGATTGTTCTCTTGTCATTGTTGGCATTTGACTTGTCATAGTGACTCGCCTGCCTCCCCTGATTGCACGTCACTGGGCTAATGGAAATCAAAATCAGAGGCTTGTGTTAAATTATGTACAGTCCCTGAATAACTTGGATTCCTTTTAATTCTTTGGAAATGCTGGCACCATGTGTGGATTATCATCACAGTGCCTTGTAGGGAAGATTTTTGTCTCTTAATATTTGTTTTGTTGTCATGTTTTGCCATGATACAACCACAAACTCTTAAGGCATAAGGATTAATAATGGTGATTGATGTGGGTTTCTCTACCAGGAAACCTGCCAACCCCGGTGGTAGGGGCGCTAGGGCAGTCCACCGCTGCGTTTTTGTGTTGGAAAAAATATGAAAAGTTACAAAACTATGGAGGTGCATCATATTTTGGAAGAAAAGGCATGTGAGGCTGCAGACCTGACTTAATTACTGCTGAATAAAAAAGACCTATTTAAAAATACATAAATGACACTTTGCCTGGCGGAGGGCAAGTAAAGCCTGGTGGCCCGCCAGGCTTATATTGCCTTGTGGCCCTACATAAATCACTTCATAGGCTGACAAAGACTAAGAAAAGCTGAATGGAAATGCAACAGTTTCAAAATTCTGTTTGCAAAAGTTTTACACCATGTACCATTTCCCTTCCACTCCAAAATTATAATCTACTTTGTGTTGAAATCCCAGTGAATCACATCGAAGTTTGTGGGCTGACATCATGGCAAAATGTGGACATTTTCAAGGGTAAGGATACTTTCATTAGACATTATGCTATAAATAATTGTAAACGGTTATTACTTGAGGGCCAGTTTTATGCTAATGCTAATGCTCCTCTGCACTCAGTCTGCAGTCTCCACATGCTTTAGACCGAGCCGTGCATAAAGTGATGCAATTACTGTTAAATGCATGCTGTTACTTCAGCAGTTCACACTGGCTTTCCAGTATTATGCAGAGATATGTGCTCTTTATATTTAGGTTTTTTGAATTTATATTGGATTCTATAGAGGTTCCATTCAAACATTTATGTAAATGTTTCACACAAAACCATTGTCAGTTTCCTTTTTATGACAAAAACTGTTGAATTGAACAATGCCTATTAGGTCACACCCAACAGTAGGCGTATTTTCTTAATCCATGCCACCCTTAGTGTTTTAATAGGCAGAGTGTTTCTTTTTTTTACACCAAGAGAAACATGTTTAAACTTTCCTTTTAAAAATCCAAAATGTCAGTCGTATGACACGAGGAACAACAGAGATGTGGACTGCATGTGAACAAAGTGAGATCTGGGAACTTTATCGACCGATGAAGTCGGCGGTGTTACTTTTCAATATCTGAGCAGGGCTTAAGAGATTTAAATATTAAACACTTAATAGGTTAAGCGGTGGACAATCAGGGACGACGGACTACAGATGGTGAACGCGGAGGTAATTAGAATTGTAAAATGCAAATGGAAGACTTAATCATTACCAGCTCTGAGGAAATGTCAATCCAATCTTGAATTACTCATGTACTGGTTTGAACTCTGCCACTGACAGCCTGTCTCTGCATCAAAGTGTCACATTCAAAACTGTTAACAGTTTTAAATGTTGCAGCTAATCACTGAAAATGAATGATTACGTTTAAATTTCATCAGGTGGATAATGCTGTGTGATTTGCTGCGTTGTTTCTGCTTTAGGTGATGCTGGTGGGGGATTCAGGCGTGGGAAAGACCTGTCTGCTGGTCCGCTTTAAAGACGGAGCCTTTTTAGCCGGCAGCTTCATCTCCACCGTCGGCATCGATTTCAGGGTATGCACTCACACACGCTCACATGAAGACACTCTGAAGGTCATTGTGTTCAGAGGTCATCACCTTTGGATCCTTCTTTTACAATGCCATGAAAAGCAACTAATGGATTTTGAAGGTTTCTGTATTTTGTCATGTTACAACCACGAACTTTCATGGATTCTATGTGACAGACTAACATCTCTTGCGGAAAAAGAAAAAGACATGGTTTTCAATTTTTTCTTACAAAGATAGATCTGAAAATTACAACAGGCTTTGCTCGACTGCTGTTTTGCTTTCAGGTTTTGCCACCTTGTAGTTCTTGCTGTTGAGAGTCCTGCTGGAAGGTTGATCTCTACCTCGGTCTCAATCGTTTTGCAGCTTCTGAGAGGTTTTTTTTCTGGGACTGGCCTTATTTGACTCTGACCACCTTCCCTGTTGACGATTCCCACAGTATGATGCTGCTACCCCCCTCAAAGCAACTCCCCCACTCAACTCTTTCAGACTGGCAGAAGCAATTGGCAAACACCTAGTGGAACTGGACATCTTTAAACATTGTTAAAGGGTTAATAGAAGAGTGATGTTGTGATGACTTTCTGAAAGTGGAGTTTCAGGAAGAGGAGGAGTTTTTAAAGAGACATAGGCCCAATTTCAAGGCGTTAAATTAGGAAGTGAAATTTCTCTTTAAATCATATTTGATATGCATAGCCCTTTTATAACAAACAGTTACCAGTTAGTTGATTATTTTACAAAGTGGCACTATATGCCTGGAAAACACACAATGCTGTTTCTTTAAATATAAAAATAAAAGCTTGGATTGAT
The DNA here is from genome assembly GCA_903067095.1 of Girardinus metallicus. Lineage (NCBI taxonomy): Eukaryota > Metazoa > Chordata > Actinopteri > Cyprinodontiformes > Poeciliidae > Girardinus > Girardinus metallicus. The sequence continues at coordinate 5,080 of CAEGAE010084839.1, forward strand.
CTGATTTTCCATTTTTGTTGTGGCTGCAGAAATAACATGGCAGTCACATGAAAAATAAGAACTTGAACAAGACAGAATATGAACATCAAAGCATATGACTTCTGCTTCATGAATCCCTCTGTGTGTTAAATATTTTAACTGTATTATGACTGAGATTTCCTTTCCTCTAAGGTGTCTCAGATGAATATTATAATGACATCATCAGAACTGTTTTCCACGATAATTACCTTCCTCCAGGAAAGAACCGAAATTTAAATCTAGAATCCCTTAAAGTCTGAACATTTCCTAACATCATTAGTAGTTAATCAAGGGTTCTTCCCTTGAACCAGATATTTTCCTCACCCAACAACACGTTTGACCTCAATAAAGCAAACATGTCAACAGTAGTTTAAAAAGACTCTGTTTTGATGGGTGACTGGATTTTTATTTGTTTTACTGCTAGTGGCAAGCCGAAGTACTGGCTACAGTGCCTTGAGGGACAATTACAGAGAGATGTCACAATGGCAATAAAAAAACAATCACCCATTAATTGTGGCTGCTGAGGACTAGGAGAGGTGACCGGTCTCTGTCTTTTACTGCCTTGCTGCTCCCTGAAGCAGAATGCCCACAGAATCTGACACAGCGCTTTAGAGAAACCCACCCAACACCTCCACCACCCAAGAGGTTTCTGAGCCCCGATTCACTGATGCTGTCAAGCGGAGCTGCTTGTAGGGGAACAAATGCAGTAGAAAGATGCTCAAATCAGGTCAATAAACACAGAACTGAAAGGTGAGATTCAGCAGCGCAGCAGACTGCTTCAGGATATGTAATAATTGACATGTGTACTCACGATAGTTTGGTTAATCACAACTGAAGGTAAGGTTCTGGAATCTCTATTAAAGTCATTTTATAGCAGTATTTCAGAAGTCCTTGTTTTGTCTCAATATGTCAGGGAAACTGACTATCCAAGTGTAGTTTTGTGTTTCTGTTCACAACATTGATCACTTCCTATTTTAGATCCAAACTCCTCTAATTATATCCCTTTTTCATCTGCAGTATTTGAAACTTCTTTGATTCTTAGTTTGTTTGTTTTTTCCCAGCCTGGAGTTGCTACACTCCCACTCACTCGTTGTAACCGAGTCAGCCTCCGTTGCTAAGGCTGCGTACCAGTTCTCTCTGCCCAAAGAGTTCAGCTGAACAAAAATGGAGTTTGCCATCGCACTCGGTGACCCTCGGGTAAAGGAGACAAGAAATGCTTTGTCAGGGTAAAACAGTTAGTCCTGACTGAGATTTCCTGTTGACTAGCAAAAATATGTAAGATTTTAAAGCTGTGCCCTAAAGGCAGGTCACTGCATAACAACCCGATGACACATATTATGCAAAGAGGAAAGGTCAAAGGTTCCTTTCTCCCCATCCTCCAACCTTATGAAGGGCTGTAGCAGTAGAAAACAAAATGTATTGAGTTAGAGGGTCCTGTGCTACTGCTGACTTTGTTAAAAACTATGCAGCCTGTTTTCTTTTTCCAACACCAAAAAACATGCAAACATTTCCCACACAAAGAACATTCCGTCTGTTACAGGCCTGATGTTTATCTTGCAATTATTAATAAGTGATCGCTGTGGTAGATTAGTTACTGCTGCTATTGGCTAATCTGCCATAGTGGAAGATTAGCTGCCACCTAATCTAAACACCTGCTGTACCGATGATCTGCCACAGAGTTGGTGTTTGGGTCGTCTTTTATTTGTTTCATCTGTACTGAAACGCCAAATTCTGCAGCACTTTACATGTTAAGATTGTCAACGTCAAGCTAGCATAACTGACCTACTTCCTTCTTCCTCTCTAATTATTTTTTAATTGAAACTTTTTCCTGATCTGGTTATCTAGTTGTCGTACTGCTGACAATTAGTAGCAAAGCACTGTGTCCCTTTTTCTTTTATATATCAGGCGCACATTTAAGACTAAACGCATTAGGTTGAGAACTCGGCAGCTAAAACCAATGGCTGTCGTCGTCAGTGAGCAGCTTTTTTTTTCATCCAGCAAAGAGCCAGGGGGATCTAGAGCTAGTGTCGTCACACTGCAATGTGTCTATAACCATTTACAAGAGATGTTTTCATATTCCATCCACGACACTAACGCTCATCATCAGCCATCAATGTAGACGTTGGCGTGTTATTCACCCAAAATCTTTAAAGTTTCCATCACTTTGTGGCCGGTTTCATTCATTATCAGCAGACTGAATGTTCAAGGAAAGTACTGCCAGAGCTGCTTTATTCAAAGAACCCTCTAATTCTTGCCAGGCCCGCATTCATACATGTAAACAAAGTAATTATAGTGTGTTGTAAGGACGTTTTCTCTAATATGTGACTGATTGAATGTGGCTTTTAAAGCTACTTTGTTTCGACTTTAAAACCACACAGAACATTTTAATAGTCCTTCCATTATGTGTCCTCTAAATCTTTCCTGTGTTTCCAGATCATTGCAGTGTCAGAGTATAGTTTCTTGGTATCAATGGCAATAAGTAAAAATATAGAACATCTGAAATGTAACTGGAACCATTAAACTAAATAACTGGGATACCAGTGTGATAGCTTAAAAATGAAGCCAACCAGTGTCTGTTTCTCCCAAAGTTGATTTGTTTTTCAAATTTTTACATTCAATTAAAATCTGTGAGCTTCAAGCTGACTTTAACCTTGAGAAGCTTGAAATGCAGATTCAGGGTTTAGCCAATTCCAAATCCTCCTCCTACTTTTTCAATTAGTTTTTTTTTTTTTTTTTCATATTTTAGATGAACCACGTAAACACTGAGTGCAGTCTTGAAATTATAATTTCATTAATTAAATAAATATCCAAACCAGGCTGGCTCTCTGAAAACATAATTGTCCCTTAAACCAAACCAGTGTTGGTTTACATCTCTGTTGGAAGTTTAGCCCCCTCTTTTTAGCACAATAATTTGAATTATGTCACATTACATTATTTAGGGAAATTGTGCTAAATCTGGACCAAAATGTTACAGTGAAAAACCGTGACATGATATTTTTGTCATGCCACCCATCTCTACTTGAGCATCGTCAAGAGATAGATGCTTTAGAAATGCATTTATTTGTCTTTTAAACCTTGAAACTCTTCCATGTGATCCATCTTTACCGAGTCTCTTTCCTGTTGTTCAGACATGTTAGTGATGGCAACACAGTGTGATTATTGGCAATCACAGTTGAGTACAACAGACACCAGACTGCATCAAACATCTTTCTGGTAAAGTCATTCAGTGTGCCTGCTGCTGTAAATAACATCTGATCTGTGTCTTCTGTCATCAGCTGCTGCTTCTCCCTCTTTCCAGCATTCAGCTCTAATAATTATCATATTAAAACCCACACCTTGCTGTCTGCTCATATTCACCCTGACAGCTCTGCTGGACGTTTCTGATGCAACCCTGCTGAAGCAACAAGACACCCAACGTTGTGTGGTGTGAGAGAGTTGTTGTCATATCAAGCTGTCGCAGTGTGACGTGTTCATGGCCTGTCCGATTTTTTTTGAAACTGTTCTAGTCTAATTTTTATGCTTTGTGCTCCGACGTCATGCTTCATTATTTATTTTATTATTATTTGCATAATTCCTGGTGTAGAGCTATAAAATAAATTAGTAATTTAGTACTTTTACGTATGCGCTTAAAAAAAAAAAAAAGAAACATATTAAGTTAATTCAGCTCTGGGTGTTTTGGTATTTGATCAGCATCAGTCAATGCTAAACCTCAGATATCGGTACCAGAAGTGAAAAAAGTGGATTGTTGCATCCCTACTTTATTTCAGTGACTTGTTTATTCTGAGAGTTTTGCAGTGATCAGTCGTGGCTGTGGCAAGTGCAACTGAACCAAAAAAGTTTGTTCCGCACATTTAAATCGTAGTTTATAAGGTAGGCAGTCATATTTTAACTAAAAACTATTATAGCTTTTATTTCCTTTTTAAAATATGAAATTATCTTTTATAAACTACATTTTGATTTTACGTGGATTATGTTTGACATCAAATATTGATCTAATGCTTGTGAAAGTGATAAAATCGAAGACAAAAGAAATGTTGGCGTGAAAGTATTAAAAAGTACTTCTTTCTAATCTATGTATGGTAAGCAGTCAATATTTATAGTAATTAGGGCCGGGACTTTAACACACTGATTTCAATTAATCAGTATCATAAGTTTGAACGTGTTGGAATGCTTGAATTTTTTTTTTTTTTTACATAGTAGAGCTTTTAGCTGGAACCTTAGTGCTGTGTTTCTGGTACACCCTGCAAATCTGACGCACAAGCAACATGCGCAAACAGTGATCTACTGGGGTTTTGATTCAGAAATGGCCTGATGAGGCACTGGACAAGACTTTCAAAAGATCCTGAAACACTTGAAAGCTGAATAGGTGTAATAGTACTTTGCAATCTAATGGTTTAATAACCTACGCAACAGATAAAAAAAACAATCAATATTTGTTATTGAGCTCATATGTCTATTAATTCAATAATGTAGCAACAAAAAGGTTTTTTTTTTAATTGAAAATGTTGCTTATTTTGTCAATATGCAGTCTTTAAACTGTGTTTAATTAATTACAGACCCCACAATTAACTCAAACAGAATTTTTAACGGAGTCTGAGCACTAATATTAATTTCAATTGAGATGTTGCTCAACGAGGTGTGAGAGGACAGTCCAGGTTAAAATGAAAATTTGTTTCCAAATCCAGCATCCTACTGTGGTATCAAAAAAAAAAAAAAATCTATTTAAATATCATGTAAATTCCAAAAGTACAATGTTTTATCTAGAGTGAAATAAAGAGCTACTTTTCTCATCTTTTGGGAATGTATTCCGTTCTCTGTGCCCATCAGGCACTGAAGTGCAGTAAAGTACTGCTCTTTAGTTAATATATGCAGTTAATGCAGGAGTCGGAGTTAAAAAGCAGCACTTTGCAGCACCGTCAGGGATGTGCTCCGGCGACCTTTGCGATAATGAGGTGAAGGTGTCAGAAACCTAGAAGCAGAGGCAAAGTTTTTCTGGAAAAGAGGGTGGACTTGCGCCAACCTCCAGTGCTGTTTCTATTTTTCCTGACAGAAAGAGATGACGCACCAGAAATCAAACTTCAAACGCCGCCCTCACTCCCTATTGTTTTGTGTCTTTCCCAACGAGGCCTCAGTTGGAATTGCTGATGAGTTTCATCTATTTCCGCACTGGAAGAAGTTTTATTTTTACTAACACTTCTTCGCCTATGAGGCTTACATGTAAATATGTGTGTCTAATTTTTTTCTGCTCCTTATTTCCATAAACTTTTTTTTTTTTTTTTTGTCTTTTTAGACACATTTGCAATTCACCAGACAGTTCAAATTATCTAAATAGCTACGATTCTGTCATCTTGAGGCACTTTTACTACAAAAAGTAATTTGAGTTCAATTATACATACATTCTAACAATCCCTCTTAGTGAGCATGTGTGTGGCGACAGTGGAGAGGAAAACCTCTCCTTTAACAGGAAGGAAACTCCAGCAGAATCAGGACCTGGCTCAGAGCAACATTACACAAACTTGTGTGCTGCTCCTTCACAAACAAATAGTTGTTACTTTGACCTTTTTGCTTAGTACAGTTATAACTGGAACAAACAGCTAAATGGTTGAATAGTTGCACCTTTGCTGCATGTGCAGGTGCAAGTGTTTTTTTTTGTTGTTGTTTTTGTTTCTATTTTGCTTCTTTTCAACTTAAAAAGAAATATCCTCTAATCCTTTGCTGTCTTTTTCTTTATAAGAACAATATAACGATTACAATTGTGTTTAAAAGCACTTAAAAACAACACCATTGGCCAATGTGATGTACACTAAAACAAATAAAACATCAAAACAAAACAACAATTAAGAGTTACAACTTGTTCACTCCATAAACCATGGCGCAAACATACCAGTTTACAAGTAAAACGCTCTTGTGCATAGCAGTAGAGACATGGTTTGTTAAATTTGTTTTTCTTTGATTGGAAAGTGGTTGCATATTGTTGTGAAAACAATAAATTGGTGAGATCTTTCCAGGTATGCAGAAAACAGATCATAAGGCCTGTTTTTTTGATTTATCGTCGCTTATGAAATATATAATCTTGTGTTTTGTAGAAGAATATGAAATGAATGTTTTGATTTACTGATGATTAAAATGATTTACTGCTGATTAAGAATAAGTAGTAAAGGTTGAGATAATGACATTCGATTAAAGGAATGAATAAAATGATGAATTGAAAGATTAGTAATGGGATTAAACCCAGATGATTATTAAAAAGAGGCTATGATTGAAGAATTGAATTAAAAATGATTGTTTAATGATTTGTGATGATTATACAGTGAATTGAATTGTTACTGAAGTGATCGTGCATTCTGTGAAAATGCAGTGACACGTAATTCTTATGGCTGTGTTATAATTCGAGGTCAGGGCCAGCAAAGAGTCTGCTGAGCGGGAGGACAGGGGAACGCCAAACAGGAACTTCAGATTCTTCTCAGTCTAATGTAGAGCGTTCTAAAAACTTTATCTTGAACTTGTTTTAACTCGTCAGTTTACGTGGGAAACGGAGAAACCGGTTTTTTGGACGATTCATCATGGATGACTTAATTATGTCACTCAAGACATTTAAATTCACAGCGGAAAAAAAAAGAAAAAGAGTTGATCAGCAAACATAAAACAAAATGTCTTTAAAGGGACATTTCTCCTGTTCATTGCGTCGCCCGACTGTCTGGTTTCATCCATGACCTCTTCAAGGTCATGCTACTGCTGGTTTAATGCAACAGCTTCTGATCACTGAACTGAGTTTCTTTGGATTCTTCCTGGAAAATCAGCTTAATTCTTCCCACTCCAACTCCTGCATACTGATGGTCTGGACTGCTGCCAACACCGAGAGCCATTCTTTTGCTCTTTTTCATCGTTGCTGTGTCTTTTAGTCGAGCTGAAGCTCACAGCCTGCTGATGGTTGTTCTGGTCCATGCTGTGTTTTTCTGTCCGATTTGGTTTTAAGGAAGCGATGAACTAAAACGGCAATTAATTATAACGATTACTTTGTCCTTAATGACCCCTGTCAGTTACCTGTGCTACATAATGCTGGAACTAATAAATAATATAGCAGTTGAGTAATTTTTTGATTAGTTTCTTGATTAAATAATCAAATAAATGCAGGTTTTCTTTCATAGCCTGCATTTTCCTGAAATGTCCCTCGCAAGCCATTTACAGTCTGATTGGAAACATTGTTTCAGTTTATACAATTAGGTTTTTAGAAGCATTGTGGAAAAAAAAATTACATATAGCTTGTTGCATTGTTTCAATGGTTTTGTTAATGGGTATTCATTGGCAATAAAATCTTTTTGAAATGATCTTGGTAAATATCAATACAGTAAGCAGAGAAAATAAACTGAAGCATACCGTTTGTTCCTATGTGTAACAGTGTACTTGATCATAGTTTTACCTTTTTTAACTAATGTGTTTTCTTGTGCTTGCTTTTTTTTTTTTTTTTTTTTTTTACACAATAAACAGTTATAGATGAGCTCCTCCTAGATATTTTAAGCTGTAAATATAGAACTCCATCATAACTTTAGGGGAATATTTCAGCCTGGTTTTATGCGAGTTACTCTCCTCTCTTAGGTTGTTGAACATCTTTCCATAAAGTCGCTCGGAGGCAGATCGTTCCAGCGTTGCAGCTCATCATGCTAACATCCGGACTCGGCTTTGTTCAGGATGATTGAGAATCATCCACCTGCTTGAGGCCCCAACAACTCATAGATCATGTCAGTAACAGCTTTTAGGCTCGTCCACAGTGAATGCTTCAGCAGCTTTGCATTTTGGGTTGTGTTCAGGTCCCAGCTTAAATTTAAAAAACAAATTTTTTTTTGGCTGCTTTCATTTTGCTATGACAGATCCTTGTACCACCAGTAGTCGGGTTATCTGTCAAATAAGCAGGAAGCTGCTGATTAACGTGGAAACTTCTTCATTGCTCTCTGAATCATAGGCTCTCATCATAAAACTTTTTTTCTCTCCCCCTCCGTCTTTCTCTAACAGGTTTAGTTCTATTCTTGGTTTTAGCTCAACAATAGTTGCAGCTTTTCAGCTCATATGGAGCCATTATCAAATTATTCAGTTCTTCCTCTTTTGCTGTGAAAGAACAGACTGGGCTTACTGCAGATGTTATTGCTTCATTTTAGTTTGTCATATTTCTGGGGGAGGCTGCGAAGACGGTCTTGATTTAATTGTTCATAAAAGGTGTCACTTTTCTGCATCAAGTAATTTGTTTCGTCATGCAATGAATTGGAACGTGCGTTCCCCTGTGGGTCGTCTCTCAGATCAAGTCAAATTTCTTGGTAAGGGACGTTTCAGCAACAAAGTAGCTCCAAGTGCTTTACTCATAAAAACGTCATGCAGTCATCGGTTATGAAATGAAAGCATTATATTTTGTCACATTAGAAGTATGTTTTTGAAAATAATCCTTTTCATTAAGCCCACATTTAATATTCCAGTCATGTTTTCATCAGCTGTAAGCAGAAAATCATCATAATTAACAGAAAAAGACTTGATTCACTTTGAACGTTCACAATGTTCAAAATGAAGCAGAGTTTAACTTGAAGTATCCAATCGTCCAAAAACTGGACAACAGTCTGTGTCAACATGTAATAAATTATTGCAGCTGTCATGACGCACCTTGTCATTAGAATATATGAGGTTAGATTATTTTCTGTGGTGTTTTTTTCCTATTTATTTTTGACCAGGGGCTCCTAACAGAGATCAGATAAATGTTTTGAAAATTCACCCAAAAACTGCAAATTCTGTACAGTTTTAGACAATATAGGCTGTGAATTCCTTCTCTTCTTATTCTCATCATCCTTAGCTTGGCTTCTGTCTCTAGCGGTTACTCAGCAGCTGTTTTCAGAGTGAAATGTTGCTGGGAACATTAAGCATGAGATTACAGTAAGCTGTCTTTCCTAAGAGCGTGTTCATGGGAAACGTGTTCATTTGAGAACCGGCAGTAGAACTGCTCAGAGAAACACGCTGGATCTCCTGACTGTGATCTCTGTAATTAAATGAGTAAATTAGATGGTTGTTTACTGGCATACTGAGGAGCACGTTGCCTTCCAAAAGTATTAACGCACCTTAATCTTGCATTTTGTCATGCTGAAACCATTTTATTGGGATGTGGAGCACTAGCACAAAAGAGTGCATAATTGTGAATTGGAAGGAAAAACAGTTTTTAAAGTAATCTGAAAAGTGCAGAGTGTACATGTACTCACCTCTGTTTTTAGGGGTTCACAATCTACCGCGAATATACCATTGCAGTATCGTGTGTACAAAGGATAGTTTGGAGCGGAATATTTGTTGGCAAATGTATTCAGTGTGTTTTGAACCTGCTTTTTTCATGCTAACGTAACATTCAGCCAGAGTGTCTTATGGCAACTGATGTTCAAACTGGAGAACGTCTGTGCTGATGAGGAGGAAGGAAGAAAGTAGGCATGTCTGACAACTGAATTTGTAATCACAATATGTATCATAATTAAAGATTTTCTAATCTCTTGCTGCCCTAATAAGAATAATTCTCAAAAACAGATAAAGAAAACCTCTTCTTGTAAAATTCACAAAAAATGCAGATTAACTGTCAACAAGATGGCAGAAAACGAGCATGGCTTGAGGTCATCTGTTGAAAATTCCTGCTTTTTTTTTTTTTTTTTTTTCATATTGCAATATATATCGCACGATTAAAAAAAAAACTGCAATGTGAATTTCTTTCCGTATCACAACACCCCCTTTACTCTAATGCTCCTAAATAGAATAAGTAAAGATAGTCCACTTGAGTGTAATTTTCTCAGGACAAATCCAGCTGTTGTGTGGGGAGCTGAGATGTTTGTTAAAACACAGTAGTTAAAAAGTCGACTTGAAGAAGAAGAAGTTGTCAATATTAAATCATACACTAAACTTTGAAGGTCGCAGAAAGGTGATCTATCCAGGTGAGACAAAATGGAGCGTATTGATTTGCATTCAAAACAAAATGTCTGCAGCTCATCACCCTAAACACACCGTTCCTATGGTGAAATGAAAAGTGTTGCAGAGATCACACATTTAGTTTGAAATTTCAAAATGTAATATTTTATTAGCGTAATTCATCTCCCGATTTTCAAGTCCCACCCACCAATACCAACTGTACCTGTGATGTTTGCTACGTTACCAAGAAAAGCCTTAAGCTGATTTTACTATTCTGTCTTGGGGAGATGTGAAGACAAATGATCCCAGCTTCTTTCTAAGCTACCCTGCGTTGTTGTAGTCTCTGTTTTGGACCTGATTAATTTATTCCTGGTGTGTGACGGGGCTGAAGTCGGTCTACATACACAAACACACACGCACACACACTCACAGTCCAGCCTGCTTGTCTGCTCCGTTTTACCTTTTTCCTCTTTGCGTCACATGACTCCTCAAGTACTTGTTGTACTCCCAGGAGACCGTTGTTATGGGCGAGTAACCATGACAACATAGCAACTGTGTGGTGACTGCTTCTATCAAATTCTGTCCGTTTAGGAAGGCAGATGGCTCTCGGGCTTGTTTTGCCTCAGGTTTGCCTAAGGTGGAGATGTCGACTGTTTGGACATTGCCGTACCCGCTGAGTAACCGTGACAACATCTGGACATGGTGGCAGATTTTCAGATGGGTCTGTCACGCACCGTTTTGATTCTTGCCATGCTGGATGATGAAAAAGCTTTACCTCACACTCACAGCTGACTTGTGTTCTCTAAGAGCTGGAAGCCTTCCAAGTCAATCAGAGTGGTTCAGTGAAGGCTGCTGAACAGCTCCACTGGAGCGAGACGAGGTTAAAGCGTTGATCTGCTCCCCACGCAAGGCTTCACGTGGAGAATTGATTTCTTCCAGTGAGAAACAAATTATTTTCTGCTCGCAGCATAACGGAATGGTTGATTTGTATCTGAACTACTCCTGACAACACAACGCCCGTTTTTGGCGTCGTTGGTGGGATTTTGTTGGAAATGTTCAAATTTTCAACAGAATTTAAAATCTGGTCTCAACTTTTTGATTAAAAAATAAATAAAGTTGAGGTTTAATCCACGTCATACGTCAAAGGACAGTTATCCCTGATACTGGCAAATGCATGAAAACTTATGAATTCGAAGAAAGTTACAAAAAAATTTTTTAAAAATTGTTGTCTCTATGTTTTCTGGCATTTATCAAATAGAAATAATTTTGTTAATTCTGAACTAAAACAAGATAATTTTGGTCTAACTTTTTCCTTGGACAGAGGCATGCACGTCTTTTTATTCAGTGCATGTAAATGTCTTAAAAAAAAAAAAAAAAAAAAATCAGGGCGCAGCTCCAGATGGTGATGTCTGAAGCTTCAGAACACACACCCTTTCTACAACAGATGTTTTGCAGAACAGGGATTTTCTTTCCACTTTATCCGTCTGTTTGTAAAGATTTCTCCATTTATCGACCACTTGCAAAAATAAACATCCGCAAAAGTTTCCACGTTCTCCACCAGCTGGGACTAATCAAGCCACTACTGCGTTTGTTTGAAGGACTTAACCTTTCTACCGACAAATCTGCACATAGTCTGAGGACGGCATTTCACATTTGATCGCAGTCACTCCATCATTTATAATTAGAAATGTTGTAGGAAGGAGGTCAAGTTGTTACTTAAATCAAAGGAACAGGTGTCCCTTAAAACACAATGCTGAGTCGTTCAGTTTGCTGCCGCTCACACAGGATGTCAAATGTGTTTATCTGATGAATTATTTTACGTGGGTGAATGCAAGTGAATGAATTTCTAGTTGGCTGGAAAGAGCCGTTTGTTAGCAAACTGCCTCATCACGCGCGGCGCGAGGAAAAGATTTGTCTCTGATTTATCGCAGTTGTGAGAAATCACAACACAGCTGCTGAAACTTCTGCTCCCTCCGTATGGAGCGCCGTCTCATCTTCATCGTTATTTTTCACACAACTGCAACTTCACACAGGGTGTCCATTTGCTTCGAGCAGTTTGTTCTAAGGAAGTAATTTTAGCAAAAATATTGTCACAGAAAAATTCAGGGATATTTTGCAATTTTTAAAAATTAGTATTTCTATTTTGGTCTGGCCTGATATATATATTTTTATCTATTGTAGGAATTAAAAAAAATGTTTTAGTTCATTTAAAAGGGCCAGTCATTTGTAGTGCAAAAGCAAAGAAATCCCAGGCTGCTTAGGAAGCACATACTTTCACCATATTTTAACTCCAAGCACACATTTCATACTAATTCAATAGAATCTCCAGTCTAGGTTCAAATCCATGTTAAATTCCAATTTCTTGTTTTTCACCACACAAATTTGACCATTTGCTTTTCTCTGTTCAGCCTTGCTGTTATCTGGTAAAAATCTAAAGAAACAGCAAAGTACATAGACAGTACAGTTTCTTTTTAAAAAGGTTCACAAACCATCTGACTTTCTTTTAACCATGACATGAAATGAGAAGTCAGTTCAGCCGCCTCCGCCGGGAAATCTTCTTATAGTCTTCTATTTAAGACATGCAGGACAGGATTCTGGCAACCAAACATCACATAATGGTTGTAAAATTTAGCTTTTTATATTGATCAAAATTTCAAAGATGGAGACCTTACAGATTAGATTATTGTAGAAGTATTCAAATGTACAAAAAGACGCCATCAAGCATTTAATGTAGCTTTATCCATTGTTAGAGATGAAGGATAGTAATGCTGCAGCTGCTCGTCTTTCACCACCTTAGAGGATCTGAGCTAATCATGTTTTTCTTCAGTCCTTTTTTTTAATTATTTTTTTATGTCGGTTCACTCTGTAGGTTATAGGTTGTTATATTATTGTTGTGTGTCAGTGAATCCAGCTAGCTCTTTGCATTCAAATCAGATTCATAGTTTTGTAAAACGTGGGTGTTATCTACATTTTGTTTCAGGTAAAATGTTGTTTTTGGCTTAAAACATTAAAATAAACGGCACATATATGCAATCCATCACTCTTATTATTAGAACACAGTTTTTAAATAACAGTTAATTGACTATGAGGCATGTCTGTAGGCAGATGGCTGCAGATTGATTACCTGAGCAGCCTACAAGAATTCACACACAGCTCATTAATTAAGCTAATCAACCAAACCATGTTTTTTTTGTTTTTTTGTGGACTGTGAAAGGAAGCTGAAGCCCACAGAGAAATCCCACCCATCACAGGGAGAGCATGCCAGCTTCATGCAGAAAGCCATGGCCGGGCACAGAAACCAGGCTTTTCTTGCTGCTTTTGATCTACATCTTTTTTCAGATTTTTGTGTCACTAATGTGAAATAGTAACTGTGTTTCCATCAATCCTTTTTAAATATTCGGATTGCTGGAAACTGCGAAATTCAAAATAATTTACTCAATTTTACAAAAAAGTCAAACGATCGCTTGAGGTGTTGGGGGAGGAGGAGAGTTTTTGCATAATTTATTGTTTTTCTCTTTTCTTGGTTTCCACCAAAAACAGGATGATAAAAGTCTTGAGTCTGGTGCATTGGTGTCGACTAGGCCTTCCTTGAAGGGTAATTTTGTTTAGACTTGATTCTTCATCTTGTTGTTTGTTCTGTCTTGTTTATTTATTTTGGATATTTAAAATGTCTCCCAGTTCCAGTATTAGGATTTAGAGTTTATTGATCATTGAGAATGTGCTCTCGCGTTATTGTACCATTAGCATTATATTACTCAAATTATCTCAAAACAGTATTATCATTTGCCGCAGTAACTTCTGGGACAATTTATTGTCCAGAAAATTGTGTTATCGAGACACAGACCGCCATCCATTGGTGGGTCTGTGCCTTACCAGAGACACGAAGATTGTAAAAACATCAAATTCCAAACCTCTAGTGCAGAGGAGGGAACTCTCCATTTTTCTGAAATCCATGGTTCATGCTGCTTGCTACAACAATGCATAGCGTCGACATCTGACAAAATTACGCATTGCTTGGCCTTGGTGACTGGCACCAAACCAACCAATGGTTTGGGAACCCGCCCAATTCGCATTTCTCCTTTTATTTGCAACATTATTAAAAGTTCTCTCAAAATTAACACAACAATTGGATGGAAACAGTTTGTGAATCATAGTATCTTTACTCAAAGTTAGCTCTCATAAGGTTTCTCTTAAGGATCTCGTAATAGTAGTTAAAAAAAAAAAACTGGTCTCCATTTAACATTTTACACACAATATATTCCGGTTAAAGTTCGCTGGCATTTTATCTAACATCTTTAAGCTTTTCTGACCTAAAAACATTCCCAATAACAACAAGATTATCTGTTTGGGTGAAAAATGCCATTGTTGCACTAGGAAGACTGGTCTTCTAAGGAGTTGAATCACATTTATCAACACAAGTGACGGGCTATTTTATCTGCTAATTGCTATTTGGAGCCGAAGAGAAGAAAAAGAAATTGTTTCTCTGATTAGAAAGTTAAAGGACCCACTAAACACTATTTGCATTCCAAAATTAAAGATTTGGAAGGTTTATTGTGTTGCAAAGGATCTCACAATGGAGAGAAAATCAACAGAACCTTTAAAAATAATCTGCATATTCAGAGCCTGGCTTTAAAACAGAAATGGAAACGAGAAGAAGCAGCCGGCAAATTTCCGTCTCAAATGATTCTTCTGCATCCGTAACAATTGCCATTTAGAACAATCATGATAAATGTATGGCGATGTGTGTCGTAACCCATTGGAAAACAATCAAGAATCAACTGCCTCATGTTTAATTCTCATTATCTGAAGGGCATGATGATACCTAGATGATTAGTTAATGTTTCTTCAGTGTCCTTCATGGAAATAATGTCATCTCCTCTCCGCTTGTACGTCCCCGCTGCGGTGAATCAACATTAATGAGATACCGGTGATGGTTGAAGATCCTGGCTTCAAATAGACGGGACCGAACACAGCAGTCTAGCTATATTTCACTTTAATGTGCCGAGGATTTGAGCTAAGTTCCAGATTAAATTCTTTTCCCCACCACATTGAAAACAAATGAATACATTACCCAATAGGTGGTTTATCACAAAAATAATGATAAACACATGGATAAGGATCATCACAAAGTTATGCCTTAGCTGATCCTCATTACTGCATGCAATGAAATTAGATTATAAACTGGTTTCAAATATGATTCTGGTGGGGCGATGTCGTTTATAAGTGCGTCAAAAGATTCAACGATAAAAGGTAGTGTGTTTTTTGGTCACCGGATTCTGTAGTAGAAATATATTCTCGCTACAGTAACGCCCAGGTTTCTGGGATTACAGTGAGATTACCCAGAGTTTCACTGCATTATGGTATGATCTTCTTGGCTGACATTGTAACCTCATTAAAACCATCTCAGTTTGCTTAATGCTTTATCCAAGGTTAATGTCTCTTACGGTGTTTCATTGGATAAACTACACATATTTCTGGAGATGACTGATATTTTTGGAAGATGGAATCTAGTTTTGAGTTATCTTTGCATTACAGATTTTGTTATTTTGCAAATTTTTATTGTGGCAATACATTTGTTTCATGTTTCAAAACCAATATTTTACAGAAAAAAAAATACTGTTTTGTATTTCTGTAAGACTGGTGTGAATGTAATTATGCATTTTTCCATGAGTTAATGACACTGAACACTGGTGCTGATTTACAGAATACAAAATGACTGACTTCCCTGTCTTTAAATCAGCCTTTGTGGTTATAATCCAAAATTAACACAATTATACATCATATGGTCAAACCAGTAAGCAGACTTTTTCTCTTATACCACCTGCAAGTCTTTTGTAGAAAGTCAATCCATGAGATTGACTTTCTACCCAGTCAATCTGCAAGATTGCATAGAGTGTCTTTGGACTCCTACTTCCATGTTTTGCCACCAATTTAAAATTGAAATTAGATTTAACATGTGGATATGTTTTGATGTAAACCATTGGGTTGTCCTGCTGGAAGGCAAGAGTGGCATTCCTCCAGAATTGATCTGGATTTAACTTCATCATTCTTCCTTAAGAGCCCCATTTGGGAATTGCAGATATAAATAACTTATCACCTGATTCTTCCACCTAAGGTATGAATCTTTGCAGCTTTTCTAGGGTTACCGTGGTCAGATTAAGTGGCCAGCCATGCTTTTCTAGGTCTGCTTTATCCCTGAAAAAAGTGTGAATGCGTTTGCAAAAGCACAGTGATATTATCAGACTATAAACATTCCTAGCTGCTGTGTGAGAGGGACTCAGGGACACAGCAAAAAAAAAAACTGAGGCTGTTAGATCTGATCTGAGGAGCAGAACTCAAAGCTTTGATAAACAGATCAACATATTGCTGAAAATAGTTTGCCCTCTGCTGCTATTTTGAATCGAGTAAAACAAACACTCCTAAAGGCTCTGCAAACGTACAGCTAATCTGCTCTGTATCTATAGCAACATGCATGTGCATCATACAGTACGAGTCAAACGTCACGAGGGAGCAATGTTATTTTAACTAATGGCTGTTCAGGTAAGTAATGATTATATTTCCCCTGAGAATCGTTTTTTAAAGCTATGATTTGTCAGAAGTGGCAAATGTGGATGAAAAATCACAGTTATTAGCTTTTTAGGAGGGCTAAGACTGCCAGGAATAAATAAGGTAAAATAAACAGTGAAAATAATAGGCTAGCATTGACTTTTTTCACTAGCTGGCTACAGGTCACCAAGACCCAATATAAACATGTCAGGAAGAAACGGACCATACTGCAGCTTCTTGAAAAGTCACAGAGATCATTGTATCAATATGAGCAAAATACATTCAAATTATGGATGAGCAATATCGACTTAAGGTTTGTCATGGTCTATATTGAGAATGATAAAAGGTGATCGTAAAAAGTGATTTTAATAAATCCCTCACAGTGATTTTGGCAGTAGTCTGTGTTGAGAAAAAATAATTCTGTTATCTTCTCTTTTAGCTATTTGCATGCTTGTATTCATATACATGCGTTCACATAGATCACATGCATGCAAAGAGAAGGGAAATTACATGTTGGGAAACACCCTCAAAGCTAATGTTAAAGGAAATGAACGCCCTCTTTAGGGTGTAGCTTAGGCAGAGGCTAACAAAGGGAATTACAAGCTGCTGTTTGATGCCATTTTGCTCTATTAGGCCATAAGAATAGCATGAACAAGCTGTATTTTAGTCTTAATAAATTGAATTCATCAATTCAACTCACTGATTCTTCTTCAACCTCATACATTAAGAACCTAATGGAGAAAGGATAATTCTCCACATCTGGAAATGTCAAAGCTCCACAGTGGGAACATCTACCAAGATATGAAACTAAGGGTGCATTCATACCAGCTCTTCTTAATCTGTTTTAATTGAACTCTAGTTTGCTTGCCTAGAAAGTCTGGTTCGTTTGGGGAGGTGGTAATGCGTACTCAAACTCTAATGCGGACCACATAAATGAACCTATGTCTCGGTGTGGTTGAAGTGAACTCTGGCGCGGTTCGAATACATATGTGAATGCCAAGTGGACTGGAGACTGAGCTAAAAGCAGGAAGTGGATTATACTGTAGGGCACTCTGGGAAATTCAACCAAAACCAAAGCATTAGTCTAGCACTCCTGGGAAAAATGGCTTGTTTTTTTTTTTGTTTGTTTTTTGCCAAAGGGAAAAAACAGCCGCTAAAATTTGACGCCACTCCAGTGTTGTTTACATTTCCATGAGAAGGAAGTTGCGCTCATGTTGTCTTCAGAGGTGTTTGTCTTTTCCTTCAGTGGTTCTTGGTGCAGCGCCACCAGAGACGAGGAGGCAAACAGGTTTTTCAAAGGTTTTTGATTCATTTGACAATGCAGTGTGAAAGAGAATTGTACTAGGTGAAAATGCAACATATGTTGCAATTTTTGTCTCCAAATGAACTGAGTCTACAGGACTATTAGATATGAAAACGCCCTAATTTAGTCTTTGGATTTTGTTCATCAAACAATGCACAGTATCTATGAAACAGCCCCTTGGCAGCACTTAGTCTGATCTTTGTAAACCATTGTCTTTTGAACAATCTGTCAGCGTACTGTCTTCACTTTAGGACATTTCAACAGGATGCTGGACAATTTGATCAGAGAATGCTTTGACCTTTTGTAAAGCTGCTCTCGGTAATACCTATGAATATTGTAACATAAAGCATGGGCTTGAACATGAATCTTTAAGCCCGGTAAGATTTAAAATAAGACCACCACGTGACCTAATAGGATTCCCATCCTTTTGTTAGGATAATACCATCATGTCTGGGAAAGGATTGAATGGGTTTAGATGGGCTTAGCATGTGTTCAGACTTTTTTTTTTTTAAATGTACATATATTGTGCCATTATAAAATGCTTCATTCCAATTCATTGGCTGATGTGAGATTCTTCCAGCCTAAACTTTAGCATAAAAAGTATTGCTGCAATCATGAGTGGAAATTAACTCCTGTCTGTGGCTAAACGTAGGGAAGTTTGTTCAGTGGAGGATAAATGGGATCAACCCACAAGCCAAAGTGGGAGGCTTGCAATCTAAACAAGCGAAAGTGCTCCATATTTTTTAAACTAGCCTGTTGGGGGGCCTGAGCTGTTCTTTATATCTGTTTGATGTGACTGGAGCTCATCTCTGCCTCACACCAACAGCTGGAGAATGGAGGCTAAACATTATGAATGACGATGCTCAAATCGCTCCGCATGTACGGGAAGGCTGCACAAGGTCAAAATATGTCCACACAAATCCTTACCGTTACCGTGAGTAACTTTGGTAAATCATAATCATTGCTCATACTGGTGTAGGCTTACATTCTTGGACTTGTTCCTTATGTCCATAATAATGTGTGCTGGTTTGTTTTAAACACCGAGCTGTTAAACTGCAGTACAAGTACAGTACTACTTGTCCATTAATTGGACAAGTAGTACTGTTATAAGTGTAGACGTTTGTCCCCCAGGATAGAGAAAGAGGCTTTAGGTGGAAATGTGAGCCCGTCTTCGGTTGACTACCCCTCGTTTGAAATCTGTGTTGACTTTTGACAGTAAGGCCAAGAAGGGGAGAGTAAGAGCTTTCATGGGTCTGTAGCTTTTATGTCCATAAGCCAGACTTCTTCTATCAGACGCAGCTGTACCAGCCCACAGGGAATTAAATAACAAGAATAGGAAAACTGTAGATAAGGGTAAAGAAATAAATAAAGGGAAAAATCTTGTTTCAGCAGTTTGTTTGAAAGGAAACTCGGGGACACAAATTGGAAGGCATGATTGGTCAAAGCTGACGTGAACTAGAATCTAGCGGGACGGGTGAACAGGCTTGATTATGTGGTAGAAAGATCAAAATGGCTACCCTATAGATTAGTTTGCAGTCCTCAGGCTTCAGAAGCAGCAACATTGGAGGCTTTTTAGACTCTAGAAGGAAGGCAGAGTCATTTCTATCAAAACAAACCATAAATAGAATTGGATGAGGTGTGAAAGAGAGAGTCACGGAGGATGACAAATCTAGGATTAGCTGCTCTTATTACCAGATGTTGTACATTAGCATAACAGATTTCATTAAAGAGGATAACGCATAAAAAAAATACAATTACCAGTCACCCAAAAGTGTGATTTAATGATGCGAATAATCAATTATTTCAACTCTTAATTCCCCTCAGTGCAAAGCAGGAACATAGTAACTATGACCAAGCAGCCGGATAGAACCAACTTTAACTTTAATTAGTGAGTCTGACTGCAGCAATGGCTGTAGCTTCCCCTTTTATTTATTTAAGGTCTATTTAGACTACTGAGCTGATATTGTAGGGTTTTCATTTTAATACAGTAGTCACAGTTAAACAAGATAAAACATTGATACTCAAGGTCAGTATTTGGCTTTTTCAGAAAGTGGATGAGAATATTTGTCATGATGTGAGTTTTTCCCTGTGTTTATTTAGTATTTTTTGTCCTCTGTGTATTCCCGTAGTCTTGTAGTCCCGTTGATTTGTCTCACCTGTTCCTTGTCGTACCTTGATTGTCTCCCTCTGTATTTATACCCACCTGTTGTCCCTGTCCCTCGTCGGATCCTCGTCGTATGTCGCATGTTGTCGCTTGTCGTATTGTCGCACGTCTAGCTGTCTTGTCAGTCCTGTTTGGTCTCTAGCAGTTTGGCGGTCGACACGGTGGAACTGTGAAGTCCCGTGTCGGCTTAGCTTTCGAACTCAGTTCCACGTCAGTTGCTACCAGTGTTTAGCCGTAGCTTTAGGTCACTGTGCTGCCTGTGTTCCTGTGGACTGTACCGTAAGCTGCCGAAAAACATTAAATCCACCTCTTACCTCTTC
>CAEGAE010084840.1:0-14599 GCA_903067095.1 Girardinus metallicus
GAAAACCAAAAAAAAACGGGAAAAAGTTTGGGGAAAAATTGCCGGCCTGGGAAATACAGAAGCGCCAAAAAAACAAAACAAAACCCTGTTCCCCCCCCCCCCCCCCCCAAAAAAAAAAAAAAAACACAATGAAGCATTTCCAAGAAAAGGGTATTTTGCATATCTGTCCACTCTTGAGTGTCCCAGCAGCTGGACCCGCTTCACCCTCCAAAATGCCTCTCCTCTCGTGTACCGGCATCAACAGCAAACACTCTGCTGCGCGTCCTAATGAAAACCATTCAAGTCAATCAAGTTTAGCGGAGACCAAAGGCCAGTGTAATTTAGGAAAATTGCTGAAACTCCAAAGTAATCTTCTGTAATGTGATCTTGCGTATTGAGCACTGGCTGTACTGTACGTGTCGGATAAGAGCTCAGTCATTTTCTTCAAATGCAGTCTTGACAAGCAGCATGGCTATCCACCTGCAAGTAATCATCATTCTAGTGTTAAGTGCTTTGATATTAAAATGACTGATTTAAGACCATTTGCTGCTAGCAGATAGGGGCCTTTAAGCACTTCCATGTGTTGATAGAGAGGATAAGCCGAGTTTGTGAACTGGCTTGACTGCGTGTTGCGGAGCGGCCAGTGATAACACGTCCTGTGCGTAGTAATAGAGCAGTTATGAAAGCAAACTTACATTTATCATGAATGATGTGATCAGAACCTTTTAGATAGTACCAAGAGCAAGGGTTTAGATTTATTATGTTTGTTTTTGACATCAAATTGATATGTTATGCAATTTGCAAAGACACCACTTGAGGGCAACGTTAGCTAAATTAAAACATCCACAGGTCTAAAGTTACATTTTTTATTAGGACTTTGCTTAACAGGCAGAACAAATAATTTGATTAAATCATTATGGTTTTTTTTTTTTTTTTTAATTGCTCATCTCGATTTCTTTTGCGGCATCTTAAAAATAAACAATATTTGTTTATTGCCAGAGTCTTTTAGCTACTTCAGGAAGGATCTGCGGAGTCCAAGTGCTTGGATCCAGAATAACAAACATCCTCTGATCACCACATTTTTCGGAATTGCCTTCTAAAAACTGAACTCATGCTTGGGCACCTGTTTCAAAGAGCGGGCTTGTTTATCAAAGTCCTCCTCTGTCAACAAACAGGAGCGAACGTGATGACGGCTGGCTCCTCGGCCCACATCTGATTTCAGCAAATGTGCAATTGTTCAAAGTGAGTTGGGCTTCATTGATTTGTTTCAAGGCAGAGGAGAGATAACCTGAGGGCTTCTACCAGTTAGAAATAACAATGGAGTCCTTCTTCGCTGTTTGCCGCTTGCTGGCTTGACATCAGTGGTAAAGCAGAGGGATTTTCACTGTGGATTTAACTAGTAGTTGGGGACTGGGTAAAATAAACTAGATACTCCTCACTGAGGTAGTTTTGTTTTGGCATATAGAATTTCAATAATACAAGATTATGGGAGGTTATAAAACACTGTTCCGTGTGTTGTTATTTGCACAATGTGTATTTTTGATGAAATGCCGCATTTGTCATATGAAAATGCCGGAAGTGAAACTGGAAATTAAAACAAATCTTTTTCAGATTAAATTAAAGCTCACTGTATTAGTTTTGATCAATCAGAACATTGATAAATGTAATGTATGAATGGAAATTTAGTTTAATTAAAGAGTATGTTTTGATGTACTGGAAATATGAGCAACAATTCTACACATCTGACACTCTAGCAAATGGGATGTGAACCCAGCTAAGTCAGCTATTAAATTTCAACTAACTTAGAATTTTAAGAAAAAAAAAAAAAACCTCATAGTGACTACGTAATCTCATGCTGTGCTGTGCATGCACTCTGTTTCTACTGAGATTCACTCACCTCTGCATAGCGAATGCTTGAAGTAGCTGAAATGGCACATGACTTTAATCTGGTTAATTGAGCTTATAATTTTTCAACCACTTGGGACAACTCATACATTGCAGATAGAACAATAAGAAAAATAAAGGAATTTACGTCACAGCAAAATTTCTGACTGTACTTACACAGTGGCACAGTGTACATTTTTTACATCCAATTTTAATCCCATTTGCCCCATATAAGATAAACGTAATGGGAATACATCATAAATCATAGAAACAGTAAAGAGATGACAAAGGCAGATGGCAGCTTTAGCAGGTTTCCTTGAAAATGTGGAAAGACTTACTAATTTGTGATTTTCAGAGATTGTTATATAATCTGTTTACCCATTTGTATTGATCTAACTTTACATCTGCAAGACACAGCTAGCTGTTGATTGGGCCTTGTAGCTTTAGCAGCAGTCTATCCTGCGGGGGGCATGTCTATAAGAGCAACATCAAATCTTCTAGTGTAACTTTTTTTTCTCTTTTATTTTTTTCTTTTACATACAGATAATGTTGGATCTCACAGAAAACATGTATTTAACGGAGCCATGCATATTTCTCAAAATCAACAGTGAAGCAAGGGAGAGGTTACCATTCGAATGAAAACAAAAGCACATCTAGCCCTGACAAAATATCAACAAGGATCACGTCGCGATAAGACAGTTATTGTTGTGGTCAGATATGAAAGCGTCTCACCCTTTTCTGTCTATTAGCGAGGTGTGACTTGTCGTTCAGTGATGCAGTTGGGCCGGAAACCCTCTGAGCCGAAATGTTTGGTGACTGAGCTTTTATCAAACCGACTGAGGGTGCTTTGTGGTTATTTTAGGATTCCTCGTGGGTGCAGTCTGATAGAGCAGACGAGTGGGTTCCATCATTACATGGGTGCACATATACAGACAGAAGAGTGTAACAGACGCCAAGAAAAAGAAGATAATATTGGGATGCTTATGCTCACGTCAATCGCATTGACTAACTCTTTTTATTGAAGAAGAAGAAATGTGTACTTAGTAAAACGTAAAATGTTTTCAGAGAATGAATATTTCAGTTCAGAGGATTTATTTGCTCCGCTAACTGAGCACGTTACATAAACACACTTTGCGACTTTAAATGAATTTATTTTTTTATTATCCTAAATTGTGCTGTGAGCACAAATTAAGGTCTTATTGCAAACATTGAATAGTTGAGTAAAATGATGGTTATTTATTATCTTGCGTGTTAGACGCTGTACTGTGGAACAATACTGCAATCTACACAAACTATTGTGTTGTCAGCTACAGAATGATGCATTCATTATTAAATCAGGCTCAGAGGTGAAGAGCTCAGTGTATAGATTGTTGTTTTTTTAAGGCAAGGGCTCAGTATGAACCTCTCAGTTCATCTCATCTATTTTTCTCTAAGCTTTTTGCCAAACATATGCAAAGTCAAACTCCAGATATTTTGTGAGGACCCCACGAAATTGCCAACTGAGGAACAATAGTAGAAATACAACACCGATCTTTTACCGTTTAAAGCACACTTAATCTGTGGTACTCAAAAGATTCAAGAAAACGTTGGAAGAAAATCTATAAGGAATGAACCACGAGATCCATCCAGAAATGCAAGATATAAATTCTACATTTTCTAAGCTGAAAGCCACTGTAAAACATTGAAGAGGATTTATCTGGTGCAAAATAGATTGATAAAAAAGGTGCTGGAAACTCCTTGATGAGAAAAAGGGATCATCTGGCTTTTTGTCAGCATCTGTGATTTTGAGTGGGGTTTTTTTTTATGCCGAAAGAATTGGTAACTTTCACATCTGTGAAAACATCAATAAACTATTAACCAGCCATGTATGATTTATTTATTTATCTTTTTTTTTTTTCTTTGCAAGACAGCACCTAAAGCGTATTGTACAACAGCTTGGCTCAGAGTTAAATAGTCCAAGTGTTACTTATACAGCCTTGTGTCCAGATCTGATGCATCCAGCATGCAAAAATACACAATACCCCAAACCAAGCGAAACCAGGAAAATGTTTCATTTTCAAAATCGCAGAAATTGGTCTGACCAGTTTCCAGACACTTATGCAATAATGGACAAAGATTTATATCAAACAGAAAGTTAAACATGTAAAAAACTTCATCATCTAATATGGTGCAGTTCTACTGATAAGTCAATTAGATTTAGGTCATCTGTAAATATTTGCAGTTTATCTTTGCACTTAATTAAATGTCTATTTTTAAAATATGAGGATTAAATCTGCTCACTGAGGTATCATCCTCATCACGGCTATTTTTGAACACGGCTCTCACATCCGTTGTTACGACTTTAAGTCAAAAATGTAATTCTCTGGTTAACATCTATTTGATTCTCCATTCATACAAAATGACTGATCACAAGCCCTGACGATGTAACATGGAAAGCAAATGCTCAGCCCCCCGAATGGTTTTGTGGTGATGCGATATTCGCCGGGGGTGTAGCAGAGTAGTTGTCGTGCCTGTCTTGTTGTCTGCTATCACAAGGCTTGAAGGTGCTTCAGGTGTGGCCCCTGACACCGATCACAGGCAACCGCTGTTTAAAACAAGCGGAAAGATATATTCCTCTCGCTGCGTGACGATGACCCCTGCTCCTAACCCCCTCCAGCAGCACCTCACCTCTCCAAACAATAACAGTCAATTCCCTCCACATCTGACAGAGCCGGAGAACAACTTATAAATGATATGCATCTCCTGCTGGTCCCATGGCAACCGCCTCGACTTTATTGTTGCGCTTCTTTGATCCCGCCAAGCTTTGATTCATTTCTCTTTCACCCTTTTAGCTAAAC
Organism: Girardinus metallicus; assembly: GCA_903067095.1. Lineage (NCBI taxonomy): Eukaryota > Metazoa > Chordata > Actinopteri > Cyprinodontiformes > Poeciliidae > Girardinus > Girardinus metallicus. Next base: position 4,701 of record CAEGAE010084840.1, read on the forward strand.
ATATCATGTGAATTTGGAGCTTTGTTCCTGACAGGCCCCGTCTTACCTCGCTCTCTCCACAGGCTCCTGACGCCTCCCAGAGGAGCCGCGGAGGAGGAGAGGAATTCCACCGGATTCAAAGCACTTCGACGGGCTGCTTTTGACTCCTCCGTCTGTCTTGGCTTGCTTCTCTCCCCTCCACTCCCCGTGTTGACCTGTTCCTCGTGATTCCCCTCCCCCCCTCCCCCAACCATCCTGCCAAACCATCTTCCTGGTCCTGAGGGACCAACACCGTACAAGTACAGGCGTACATGTTAACAAGGGGCACTGGGTTTCAGACGTTTATTTAAAACACTTTTAATAGCGCGTTCTTTAGCATGACGAAGTCTCGTGGAGAATCAAGTTAAATTAGCACGTTCTCGTTAGATTTTATAGGTTTGTCGAGGGGGCTTTAGATGCCCTGCCAAGCTCCTCGTAAACTCCACACTTTGAGTTTTCATTGAGAAACTCATTGTTGGCATCTTGACATGGTCTTAAACTTCCTTCCAATGAGTGCGGCCGTAAACCGGGAGGACTTTTACCCAATGAGTTCGTAATGAAAAATGAAAACGAGTATGTTTCTTTAGCACCATCTGGTTTCTATCAGGACAATATCCTAAACACGACTGGTTTTTTAAATCAGCCTAGCCTCAACCTGCCTCCCAGACATCGGCCACTCATTATTCTAGTCAGGCGTCTGCGACAGCTACGCGGGATTTTTAGCTTTTTTTTTTCACCGCTGAAATCTGTTGATATTCCCTTCATAATCACTGTGCTCTTTGTTTTAAGCTCTCAGAATGGCATTGTGGACTCTCTAATTGACTTTATGTGCGTGCATGTGTTGCTCACATTGATAAATGCTTGCATGCAATCGCAATATGACGTTTTAATAGTCATGACACATGTTCTGGTCGAAGCCTTAAGATGACCTCCATATATTTCAGGCAACAAGAACAACAAGAGATGAATATAACCTTTCAGAAAGTTGCTCTGCTTTCATTATGTCAACTAATACCACCCTCGCATTTTTCGAGTCCAGCCTGTAAATTCAAATATATGTGCTGCCGGGTCCTGTGCATGTGCAGCAGCAGAAATAAGTGTCTTTGATGGAAAAGTCTGGGACTAGTTAAGTCTGTCACTGTCAATAAGAGCAATATTCAAAGCTGGAAAAGGAAGATGTGTTAGGTGATGTGGGATATTTTTCCTCCGGCCTTTATTGCGCAGTTATTCTTTGTGTCTGGCTGAAATTGCAGAAAACATACTACGCTACTGAAACCATAAGAGCAATGGTCGTGAATTTGAATGCAGACTGTTCCCATGCTTAGCTGTGCGTTCCAAAAGTACCCCTTTGAACTTTGTCGAGATACAAGCCCGACAGACGATCGTATTCAGTAAGTTAGAATATGAGTTCCTATGAGGCGAATTTGTCAGATTCAAAGTATCTTTAGAGAATAACAATGTTTAAGCAGAAATATTAGACATGCTGTTCATTAAGCCCACATTTGTGAATTACTTTATTTTCCCACCCCATAGATCAGGTGTAATCTTAAATGTCATTTTGTATTAGCAGTAAGTAATAAAAGGCAAAGAGTCTTTTATACTAATTTATATAATGTGCTTCTCTCAGAGATTTGAGTTACTAAGATAAATTAACTCTTCAATAATAATCAAATTTATTGGATGTGACTTCATTTTACGTTAAAGACCAACACTAAATGACGCATAATTGTGAAGGGTAAGGAAAAGGCTTCATGTTTTATTAATTTTCCCAATGAAAATCTGTAAAGTATGGTGTGATTTTTTTTTTCCTGTGAAAAGGTTAATATGGCATGAATGCTTTTACAAAAATCTGTAAACATATGTTTATAGCTGATCAGTATATGTGCACATCAAAGATGCAAACTGAGGCAGAAGCTGCACTTCTCATAAGTTGGGAGAAACATACTTCCTGTCATTAAAACCTTCACAACTAAATCTATTTGAAATGAGAGCTATTTATTTGTTTTGGATAAAAGCAGTTAATATATTACTGCTACTGTACGGCCCGAGTATTCTAAATGTCTTTCTCACATATGCCAGATGGGCTATTAAATCAGCATCACACATCCTATAAATGTCACCACAAAAACTGCAGTGAGAAGGCTGCCGTCACATGTTAGAAGCTTAAATATTAAACATTTCTCTTTCAGGGATTTGCAAATTTAACTCGACCAAGTATTTTACTTCAAAGTAAAATAATAATAATAATAAAAAAAGCATTCTCTTCAGCATTTCCTTTTGGCTTCTTGAGACAGATTTGCTCTCAATCTCTACCAGACTGATCTCTTAAACCTCTGCACACACTGTTTTCACTTCTGGCCACTAATCTGCTTGGGTTAAAGGTGGACTGGCTGTTCTGAGAATTACGTGAACTCGGCCATCGTCTGTGCTCATAACAATGATTCCGTGCAAACAGGTGCAGTGAATAATAAGGGGATGTTGGTCAAACTTCAGCTTAATCAGCCATTCATTCATACATCCGTCACTGTCGTGCTAATCTTTAAAACATCCGTCTTTTTGGTTCTATACTTTCTTCTCAGCTCTTGTGTTTTTGCCGCTTACCTAGAGCCGAGTACACTTCCCTAAAAAGCAAACGAGAAACATCCATCCAGCAGCATCAAATGGCTCCAAGAGCAACATAAGTCTGAAGCAGAAGTTCTGACACTGATGGGGAAGAATTAAAAATTGCTGCTTTCCCAATTCCCTTCAGGCCATGAGCACTTAAATGTGTTTTCAAATTTGCTTTAGTGAATACTGTAGCTTAATGAGGAAAAAAAAAGTGACTAATTTTCTTCCGTTAGCTTTCGAAGTTTTTCATTGCTTGAAAGCAGTGGGAGCCACTTGAATGTATTACACTTTTACCTTTTATGCAAATAGTTGTCGCACGTCGTATTGTCTTGCATTCCTTCGTGAGTTCTTCTCTTTGCAAATCAGGGAGCAGAATTAAAGGCAATCCAGGAGGAGTTTATGGCTTTTAGCAAAATTATCAATACAGCATTACTGTGTTAAAAAACACTTAAAGCAAAAGTTTTACCAACTTACTAGATTAATGGGCTTAAAGTTCGGAGTCATATAATGATCTCAAGTAATATCTTGTGATATCAATTTTGATAGCTTCTTAGGGTGGACCTAGCTTAAAGGGGAAATCTGATACATCTGATGGATTTTAATAGTCTCACAAATTACATACTTATAGAGGAAGAACAAAATCTTTGCATAAGATACTGGACTGTTTACCAGTATCAAAGATAACTAAACATCAACACAGTCTAAATTTTAGCTTCTGTTTACTGTGGGCGCGCAATCTAAAGTTCCTTATGTAATACACTTTTGTTAAAAGTGGTACATATAAAAAAGAAACAGTGCACATTATACCTTGAAGAAAGAAAATGAGGTTTGTCTGAACAGTTTAAAAGAAGGAAATACAGAATTAATTCTGTAATCCCGGGACAGAATGTATTTCTATAATCTCCTGCTGTGCCTCCATCTGACAAACATGAGCCACACTTCATATCCCACAGGGAACAACACGTTTGAAAGTTCACGTTCGTACCTCACCAATCTTGAGTCTTCAGAGCTACGCTTTAATTAGCCAAAATTACACGTAGCCAACTCGAATTACAACAAATCCACAACTTATGTATCGGCTCTCGCTTTACTTTCTGCACAGCTGTTGCAGTACAATCACTGACCAATGGAGGGCAGTGTGACTATGATGAAGCCTGACCACGAAGATCCAAAGCTCCAAAATGTTACGTTCAACATCCTGCTGTGGGAGGATAAAGAACATGATCTATGAATTACACTGTGTGTCTTCTGCCATTCAGATGTGACACTCTAACAGGTTTTGATCCTACGCATGACTGTGGCTGATGAATGGAAAATATCCTGCAAGAATTAAAAGGAAACCATGAACACTCTGGCCTTATGGTATGTTTCTGTATCAGCCTTTATGACTGACTATTTATGGTATATATTTTTTCGATTTACAAATTTTATTATTGCGTAGCACACACATACACATACACACACACACGCACGCATTCCTTATTTATACCAGATCAACTGACTTATTATGCTAAGATACTTTTACTTGAACTGGCTAAAGGTTCAACAGAATCAGACAAAACTTTTCAGACATAAACTATCATTACTTCATGTTAAATCGAATCCAGTGTGTTCATTCTTTTTTTTCCTTTGAAACTAAACCGTGTTTATTCTTCTATTTAACTGTTTTCAATGTTGTTGTCTAAAGACGTGTTTAAAGAGCCTGCGGATGGTTTGAGGAAGGTGGGTTAAATCCAAAAACAACCCATGTGAGCTTACCTCTCACCTGAGGGTGAGACCCCCACAGCACAACCTCTGCTTTTAGAGAGAGGAAAGATGTGGCCAGAAAAGCGAGCACTTGTGTTAAAATCTTAAACGCACAAACGGGAGCTTGTATGGCATGGATTTAAACGGACTTTGATTGTGTTAATTGTGTGAGTCAGCTCAGTTCCTCACTGCAGAGATCTTTACGACCTCGTGAATGTTTTGCTTTTTTTTTTTTTTTAAATGTCCAGTGAAATTCCTGCAGCTGCACATCAGGGACATTTTCTCCACTCAGACACGCACACCCCCACGCACACACGCCCACGCGCACACACACACAGGCTCATGCTGAGTTATTACTGTACCTCTCCTGTAATTCTCTGAAGCGCCACTGCAAACAGCTGCCTGATTAATAAGTCAGATCCTCTAAATATGGCTCAGAGTCATGTATCTTTTAAAACTACTTAATAATGGTAATCAAGATTATCAACAACGTAGCAATTACATCTTTACACTTTCCTCTTTTAATTATAGATCTCTCTCCCTCTCTGCGGATGAAAGGGCTGCTGCTCAGTCTCAGGTGGATTGTTCATCTTAAGTGTTTATGATGGTGTGTTTGCATCACAGCTAAGCTATGCTCCCTTAAAGTGGCAGTGCCTGTGAATCAACCACAATGGCGGCGCTCCTATGTTTTATTTATTGATATGTTTTAGCAAGGGGAAGACCTCACGTTCATTACCATAAAGGCCCTCTAGACATTGAGTCGCACACAAAAGACCGAGCCGTCGTGCGTGCGTCGACGGGAGTTGAGCAGGCCGCTTTGCTCCGGCTTTGCCTCTCGCCGCCAACCAGCGCGAGCTTCAGTGACAGAAGCTGACAGTGTCAAAGTGTCTTTGTCTCGCGCACATAAACTGTCCCTGAAGCTGTCGTTGTTGAGAGAGATGCAAAACACAGGAGATTTTTTTCTCTCTCTCTCTCTTTTTATGAGGGAAGTTGTTTTCATTCCCTGTTTCTATTTTTTTCCTCTCTTCTTCTTCTTCTTCTTCTTCTTTTTATTTTTTATTTTAATATGTCATATCTTTTCTGTCAGGGCCCCGAGGCGCCTGGTGGTGTTCGCGCGAAAAAAAGGAAGAGGAGGAGGAGCGCGCGCAACTCCAAACCCAGCGGAGTTTGACCATACTGTACCTGCACTCATCCTTCTCCACGCTTATTTTGTTCAGAAAAAAAAAAAGTTCAAAGTGTAGTGCGTTTCACACAGTCTTGTTGCCATCTGATCTGTGCGCGTGTGCAAGCATGTGTAAAGGAAGGCAGATGCTGGTAAAGTAAGTAAAAACTCAATATGAACCCTGCAGAGCCCCCCCCCCCCTCCCTCCTTCAACCTACCCGTTCAATTATTTAGAGTCAAAGAAGAAAAAACAGGAAGGAGTAACGTGTTTCCTCTGAAGCCACCGCTTCTGTTCGGGCAGCAGCGAGTAACATATTTATCTAGGCTCATCTTTGCCAAATAGCCGGAAATGGAAACAAATACCTTGAATTCCCGGCTCTGGCGTTTTCCTTGTGCTGCCGCAGTGTGCGCGTGTGTGTGGGTGTGTGTGTGTGTGTGCACCGTGGCGGAAAGCCTCCTCGGCACCAAAGATTGTGGAAGCGCTGACAAGCAATATTTTTTGTGGCATCTGGATGTACACTTGGCAGTTTCGGTATTCTACCCATCTCTTATGACGGGAAGGCAGGGGGAGAAAAAAAAAAGAGAGTGATAGAGACGACGAGGAGTAAGCAGGAGAAAATGCTCACCTCTTTAATTTGATTAAAGATTTAGGAGAGAAAAAGAGTCACATTTCCTCCCAGACACGTCTCTACCTGCACGGCGCACTCTGACACCTGATTTCATAAAGAGATGTCACAGCCGAGCACCGCGGTAACGCCGGTAATTACTCTGAAGTCAAATAAATAAATATATTTGCTTCCCTTTGTGAGAGTCTGACAGGTTTTCCAACATTCTTGACGGGTAAAATTGCAAGTGTATGTGCGCGTGTGTGGATGTGTGTGTGTAGGGGTGTGTGTGTGGGGTGTGTGTGTGTAGGGGTGTGTGCTTTTTTTGTGGTTGCGTGTTCAGATGTGGTGTCTTTGTGTGGGTGTGTTTGTGTTTACATATAGTGAGGCACTAGCAAAGGAGGGAAATCAGACAGGATGAAATTTTGACAGCTACAGTATAGCTTGTTTACCCCCTCTTATCTTTTTTTTTTTTTTTTTTTTTTGCCTTGACTGTGATAATCTGCTCAGCCGCGCGCACTGACGGCGAACCTCTGTGTGAGACAGATGCGGAGCGAGGTGCAGCTTTGTAAATAATAAGGTTAGAGTTTCTGCACAGTTGCTAGTTGCTGCGGCTGATCTCGCTCCCATTAGCGACAATTGGCTGTGACCTCACCTGCTCAGCTCGGCGCTGTCATCGCGGCGCGCGCGTCTCGGCGCGGCGGGCTATCATCATCCGCCGTGGTCATACGAGGAGACACCCGGAGAAACGCAGCTCTGCTGAACCAAAGCAAGTCTGATGCTTGTTGTCATGAAGGCTCACTTCTTGACTTTTTGTACAGTTTATCTGCAAGAAACAGTTTCAGCACAAAAAAAAAAAAAAAAAAAAAAAAAAACATCTTAAGGAAAAAGGCTCAAGTAGCGATGTTCCTGCTACCAAAAGCAGGTGATGTTCGTAACTGTGACTCTACAAGCTATTCAGACAAAATGAAAATGGTGGATGTTATCTTTGGTGTCTAAATGTTTACAGCCTGCTCATATAATCTGATTAAATAGATAACGATTCGTGATGCTTCAGAGACCATTAATTCATACAGTGTTTGCTGGTCCTCCGTGGCAAAACATGTCATTTCAGGTTGTCGAAAAATAAATATATTTATGTCTAATTTGTGCGCTTGACCTCTGTTTCTCCATGTTGTCCTGTGGCTGACATGTCCGTCCTGCATGTCAGTCTGTGACGGCTGGAGATACCAGTCCACTGAAACCCTCCAGGGACTCTTGGATATAGACTGTTGGTGAATGTATGCTTATGTCATTTTTAGTTTTCCATGAAGTGCTTCTCTTGTTTTTCAACTTCTATATTATAAACTCTTGAAATGATGTTGGGGCTTTAGGTATTCATAATTCTTTTTACGAAAACTGGGGTTGTTTGAGTGATTCGTAGTTTTCTGTTGTTGCTCATATTTTCGTCCAAGGTAGCAACAAAAACAAAACCGATCTAAAACAACTGCCTTCTTCATGCATTTATTGTTCTATATCTTGTTCAAAACATTCAGGAAGCACTTCTTATGCAAAAAATGTACATATGGCTACAGCAAGTTATTTTCATTTAGTTTTTTTTTTTGTTTGTTTGTTTGTTTGCATTACATTTGCTGTTTCACCCAAAGTCTGGATGGCTGTAAATCTCAGAAGTACTTTGGTCAGTTTAGTAGTTTAGTTGGAAACAGTAATTCAAATATTCCAGCAGGTTACAACAGGTTGAAGGGTTGAGTATTTCTGCTTGATAGGTGTCATCACACAATGCCAGTAGTGTGATATTTTGTGTTCAATATCGATTCAACATGCAAATCAAGTGAACGGATGGTTGGACACTAAGAAACCTGAACCCTATTTGACAACCTTAATTGTTTGCTGTACCCAGACGTTTCACTTGTTCACCGTGAGCAGACAGGTTTACGTAAATTTTTCCAAGTCAAGTCTCAACTTTCTAATGACTTACATAAATACTTTTTTTTTTTTCATTTGGTGCATCTCTGAACCCTTGCATCACTGTAGGTTACATGATTTCAAATATGGAATGTTTGCCCGTAGGCTTAAATCACCACATGAACATAGTTATCTTTTAATTTTTACTTTTAGTTCATTCAATTTAACATCCAAAGATCTGCTGAAGGCTAGCTTATATTATTTTGAAAATTGATCAATATTTAACTGATCCTAATATTTACCCACTACCAAAAATAACTTAAAAGCTATGGTCTAAGAAAAATAGAAAGAGATTTAAAGGTGTTAATGTTGAACTTCTGAATGAATCAAAGTGCTTTTCTGCATTGACTCAGTTAACATCAGTCACCCACTCCTCTAAATAGAGGTTTTTCTTCTCCTCACTTTGTGCTTTCCGCGGGGAAAAAAAAGAGGCTCCACGGCGCCATCTGTGGTTCAACTCAGGCAATACAAAATAGCAGGAGGGGGGGTTTTCTGCGCGAACTGTGACGTCATCCGTGCGCCAGTCAACTGAACAAAGAAACAGCAATCAAGAATGGCAGTGAGTATTGTGCAGTAGTCCTGATGAGGAAACCCAGCAGCTGATGCTGAAGACACAATCTCCCCCCTCGCCTGGTAAGAGTGTCCACCGTACAAAGTTATCAACTTCTCTGTTGTTTTGGGACATTAGTCTCTCCTGTGTGCAGTCAGAATGAGGGCTGAATTGGACGATACGTAAACAAAGAAGGGACGCGCACAGCACAGCTAGCTCCGCCATCTTGCTACTAAACCTTCAGTATATTTTAGGACAGCTAAAATATACTGAACGGTCAACGCGTAAAATGGAAGAGCAGAGACATTTACGCTCTCTCCCAGGGTGGCAGGAGTAAAATGACATCACTCTGTTCTTGCCGCTCTGGTTTTGGGAATTTGGGCAGCTTGTCCAAAACGCATAATCTGGACAGAACCTTGCATGGTATTGGAGAAATGTGAAGTGTGTCGCAGTGGGAGAGACCTACTAAGGTTTCCTGGGTGTTCTGCACTTGAATTCTTGTGAAGTATGGAATGTCCTGGCCATCAAAGACGTTCTTGTCTCAAGTAAAAGAACTCGGTTTCTCTCTTCTGGTGGAGTATTGGCCTTAAAAGCGTGTGCGCAAGGAATATTTATATGCTAAAAGCCAAATAACATCTTTGTTATTAAATCTCGTTGGCTGTGGCTGTTACAAGCCTGTGAGCCGGTGTCGTTTTGGTTTAATGGTGCAATGCTTTCATCTCAAGAACATTATTTTGAACATTTTAACATTATACATGTTAAGCCTTTTTGACTATATTGTCCCCATTTCAACTTTCGTTTGTCCTTCAATGTTAAAAGGTAAGCAGACAAAAAAAAAAAAAAACTTTTTTCGCCTCAATTTTTTTTTTTCTTCATCGTAAAACAGGCCAAAGTGTGAATGTTAGCTAGTGAACATGTCTAGCTCAATTACAATAAAACCGAAACAGAATAAAATAACTTGGAAATCACAAACAGTTCCAATTAGTAGGTGCTGAGCAAAGACTGCGCTAAAGCTCCCGGATACTAATGAGGGGCAATTTTGTTAATAGGCAATTTATTAAGAATTCTGTAACTTACTTGCATACTTAAATGCATCATCTGCACATGTAGCCACAGTAAGCTCTGTGGAAGTTCAAACGAGGACAAGTTTGTATGGGGGGGGGGGGGGGGGGGGGGGGGTTGCAAGGTTGTTCTGGCTCCTCTTGTCATTGACAGAACGAATTGCCTGTGAGCTGAATTTCAATTG
>CAEGAE010084843.1:0-29826 GCA_903067095.1 Girardinus metallicus
GTGTGTGTGTGTGTGTGTGTGGGGGGGGGGGGGCGTGTGTGTGAGAGAGAGAGAGAGGGGGGGTGGGGGTGTGTGCGCGTGTGTGTATAAGAATAAGCAGTTCTTCGTCTTATAGTCAGAGTAACAAATTCCTCCCGCTGCACTGATCCTCTCTCTTCTCTGTCTGTCTGTGCGTGTGTGTGTGTGTGTGTGTTAGCACAGACACAAAAACACGCACACACACGTAACCGCTCATCGACATACCGACACACGCTGTATCGCTGTGTAGCTCCTCATTGGCGAGCTGGTGCAGCTGACTGACTGACCGACTGTCTGCTCCAGGCTCCTCCAGGGCTCCCGGCTCCCACACCAGCACTGACAGACACCGCAGGGAGGAAGGTCCGGGGACGGGATGCTTTTTACGGCGGGAGCTCCGGCGGCGGCGACCGCTTAAAGCAGGAGTCTCCTGCCCCGGCGTTCCCAATACTTCTATTAGGCTTTCTTCGGTGAAATAATGACTTGTCTCATTTGTTGAGTTCGGGAGGAAAGGAGAGGTTGCAAACAGCGCGTCGGACACCAGGACTGTGGCAGGATGGCTTTTTTTTATGAATAGAGCTAAAAGAAGAGGCGAAGAAAAAGCAAAAGAAGAAAATCATAAATCAGTTGTCATAAAAAAAAAGAATGTTTGCAGCACTTATTTGATGTTCTTACACACTCAGTAATTTCTACTATTTCTTAGTTGATTGAGTTGTGACTGTTTAGTCACTGGGTCCAGGGTCTGAATTCTGCTTCAAAGTTCTCTCCGAGGTTCGCTGAGAAGAAAGAAGATTGCTGTTTTGGTCTCTGTTTGAATTTCACTGCTCAGTCGAATACCCAGTCCTCCCAGTGACTCCAGTAATCAGTGGCAACCGGAGGTGAGGAAGGAGCGCACCGGAGACATCCAGGACCATGATCAGGATCTTCCCGGATTTCAGCGTCCAAGTGACGGCCTCGGCGACCGGAGGAGTCGGGTCTGGTGGTGGAGGAGGCGGAGCCGGAGGCATGGTGACTGGACCCCCTGTAGGTCGGGTGCCGGTTCCGGTACCAGGAGCCACTAACGGGACCCCACAGGGTGTCCAGGGAATTTCCGCATACCAGCAAAGGTTAGTGGGGATTTAGCAGGACTTTTGATCGGTAGCGTTATAATAGTTGTGAGGATAGAAACATATTGTTTCAAGATTACCTAAAATGAAACAAAATGAAAAGAGTTCAAATAGTGAATAAAACATTGAAAATGATGTTTATTGGATTTTATTCAACTCAATTCCGCATCTGTACACTCTGTGTTTTCTGAACTGTATTGATGGGCATCTCTAACTCAATGGATGTGGAAAAAGGTTTTCATGACTATAATTTAGTATCTCCACCTGAACATTAGGAATTTAAAGATAATTTTAGAATTTTTGACTTTGGGTGACACATTTTCTAATTACTGAAAATCAAAGAGAATATTTTCATCTGTTTGGTGTATTTATCCCCTAAAATTGTTAATGGAGCAAAAAGAAAAAAGCTAAATGAGAAAAAAAAAACATATGTATTTAGAATATTCAAAAGCTGCTAAAAAATTATTATTTTGTTTAGAGATTTGCTTATCAAAAAATTGGAATTTACAATGTGCATCTGCTACACCAGACAGATGAACAGGCAGCATAGTTGATTTAGTGCACATTCACTGGGTCAAGTACACACATAGATTGTTGGTAAGTCAGTGAGAAAGGATTTTCCTCAAATACAAGACAATTGATCAGAAACGGAGAGATGAATGTCGTCAAGGAAAATATTGTAATAATTCAACGCTTCTCTTTTATTTCCACTTTGAATCAGAATTATAAGCTCTCTGTTCTTTTTTTCTCTGGATGCAAAACAAGACAAAACAAATCTCCAACATACATTATTACTCCCAAACCTGTCCGTGTCGCTACGGGTGAGCTATGGAAAGCAGATGTGCCATCAATCACAGCAGGGAGCTCTGTGAGTGCAATGAGACGGTCTCAGCCGTCTAATCAACAAACAACAGGCAAAGAAGCTGTTATGTTTGCACTTCAAGTGTCTAAGAACACATGATATATCTTCTGTGTTACATTTTGGAGCGTATTTGTGCCCATATTCCGGTGGGATTGAACTTTATTGACATGTGGCTGGCGATGGCCTTCATGAAAGCTTTAAAGAGCCTTGATGTCAGCCTTAATTGTCTAAAGAAGCTCCTCTAATTGTTGGGTTTTGTGTAAAATGTTTTAACGATTTACACGAGGTTTCCACCAGCAGCAGACGTGTTTTCTCTTGTCTTTATCGCCTCGTTGTCAAGCTGGCCTTTTTGCTTTTCTCTATTCGTATTTCCTTCAACAAACAGCTGGGAGCTAATATGTTTACACATTATGCTCCATTATCCACGTCTCCTTTGTTCGAGAGCTACCAGTAAGCAGAGTTGAGATGTAGAGACAAGGGTCTTTCACCAACCGGGGGATATAAACATATTGTCTCACACTAGCTGTTCTAGTTTCATTTCATAAACTAACAGCAAAAGTACAGATGTCTACTGATTAAAGATGAGAAAGCCTCTAACTTTTAAGTTTTATACACTGCTGTAGACATTTGTCCAGGATTTAAATAATCAGACCTTGGTTCAGGAAAAGCACTAAGTAGTGCCAAAGCTGAGATTTTTTTTTTTTATCAGAACAGTTTGCTTGAATTTTACTCCAATATATCTCGATAAATAGGCAAACAGTGGAAGAACTGGAGACTAGTTCAGTTTTAAATATATCTAAATTTATGTATTTTGCAGCTCAGTGAAACAATCAACCAACTTTTCTCTTTCTAAGTTTTGCAGCGGCTGGCAAAATGACGAATGGAGCATGTTGAAAGAATCTGTTGACGGCTTTTCTTAGAATTACACGGCATGTGAGGGGCCGGGGGGCTGGGGGGACTGGCTCCTATCCGCGGCCAAATGGAGCCCACTCTTCTCCCTCTATAGTCTGCTTTTTTTCCACTATTGCAGCACCTGTAACTTTTATGTTTGCGTGGAGAATACCTAGCATGTCTCTGACCTTGACAGGTCATTGGTGCCGAGAGGAGGGAGGGGGGGGCTGGGCTTCCAGGGGCTGCAGCCTTGGGGTTAATCACACAGCACACCGAATAGGCTCTGATGAATTATACATCAAAAATGGTGCAATTCAAATGAATGTGGAGGGAAACGGGTAGAAATATGAAGCAGGTGGGAGTCTGTGTTGGAAGATAATGAACTATTTCTGATTTGCAAATATGTGAGTTTAGAGGAGAATATAATTCAGTGGTCTAAAACACAGGAAGTGAGGACACGTTCAGACTTCCATGTTGCTTGGACTGTCTAAAAGATCTTTATCTACAAGTACATCAGTAAGGCAGCAAGATAAAGTTTGGTTTTGAAATCTTAGAGGTAGACTTTGGCCATGGTGAGTTTATTTCATTACAGAGTGAAGCAGGTGGAGAGGAGCGAAGGGTGTGTGTAAAAGTTTGGAGACTCAAGTAATAACTGAATTTATCCCCCGTCAGACCTTCACCATGTTTTTACTTAATTCTTTTTTGGAAGGTAAAATAGTGCAAATAAGAATAATCAGCTCACACTACCAGCTCAAAAGGAATGCAGTGAGAAAATAAAATTATCAATTGATTTAAACACACACAGACACACACGCACACACGCAGAGTCACGCAAGCTAAGTCCAGATGTTACAGTGTGGCGTTGTTGCGCCTGGGCTGGAGTAAATACTAGCGATGTGGGGTGTCCCTTTTCCCCATCAGCAGCCAGACGAGGGAAAAGTACTCCAGAAAAACCACAGGGACTTTGACTGGAGAGACGCTCTGCCACGGGGATTCTACGGAAACAGACGCTGCGGAAGCGGCGAGATTGGGGAGATTTGACGCGCCTTTCATTTTTTCTACTCCGGAGCGCATGCTGGAAATTCCTGTGAAGTGCCAAAGAAATAGCGCGTGTACGCGGAGGGACGGACTGAGAGACGGACAGAAAGAGCCAGGACAGCGGCATCTACTAGGCATCCACCCCGCTCCCCTTCCTCACGCCGCTTGGCATGCTCGTGCGGCCGCATCGTTTCCCCCACGAGCCGTTGTTTCCACGATCCTGAGCGCCGAGGCGAGGAAAAAACACGCGCACAGGGAGCACGCACGCGCAGATCCCCTACGTTCACACTTCCACACACAGACATGGCTTTTGTCTTAACACGCCGACCATGACGCATTGCTGTCAGGGCGCCGCACCGCGCCGCGGCTCCGTGTCCACATAGACAGTTGAGGAGGGGAAGCGAAGGAGGAGGGAAAGTAAGAGATCCAATTAATTGTTACAGGAAGATGGCGCCCACAAAGCCCAGCATCCAGCAGGACCCAACGCGGAAAGAACGGTAACACAGCTCTGAATTAGTGCGTTTTTTCCTCACTGCATGCTGCAGCTGCACAGACTCGGGCGGTTTGCAGGCTGTTCCGTGTCCGCTTTGAGGGGTGTATGGAAGGGGAGGGGGTGTTGGGATTCTACCCTTCCCAGAGGAGAGCTGGGGCGTGCGTGCTGGCGCGCGCCTGAGACTGGCTGGCATGCGGCTGGTTACAGGTCGGAAACACATGACTGCTGTTGCTGCTGCTGCTCTCCTCTCGCGTTTCTCTTCTGCAAGTGTGTGTGCACCTGTGTGTGCTCTGTGCTGCTGCTTGAGCATCATGGGAAACGATGTATTAATCGATGACAAATGTGTATGTTTGTGTGTGTGAACACGCCAGTGCCCAATACATTTATTAATGCGCTACAATGTGCATCCGCCTGCGTCCCTCAGTTTTATTAGATTATTATGTGGAGGAATTCTTCCCGCGTGCGCGTGACTGTATGCCGATTGGAACTTCACGTGAAAACACGCAGACCTCGAAATGACCTCAAAGGTGTCTCAGTGGCTGGGATTTCTGAGTCAAAACCTTGTTATTTTTTAATTTTAATTTTTTCATTGCATTTTGTATTAACAGTTATCAACCTTTAAATTCATCTCCTGAGTGTTTATTTTTCAAATAAAAATCTGTGATTTTTGTTATTACATTTATTTGATTCAGGGCGTGTTGATCGCTGTGTAAAATGCAAAATTTTCACCTGTTGATTCAGGAATGAGAAGCCGTGTCAAAAGGCTTTGATCTGACATGTGATGGGTGTGACAGCAGCGATGTATAACAGCAGGATGTCAGCAGTGCTACAGACATGACAATAGATGTTCATAGACGGCAGGGAAACCTGGTTGATCATAAAGCTGCTTTACCAGGGGATGATAATTCAACATCCATCCAGAAATCAAGCTCTGGTCGGTCCAGATGTTGAAGTCCCTCTCAAGTCAAGAGTCTCCATCGCTTTAAATCAACCCCAAATTGTTGATCCTCCTGGAATGTTTTTTTATACAATCCAATTTTTTTAGGATGGAGGGTGTCTTTGTCATTAGTGATGGGAATTTCTACTCTTTTCAGAGAGCCGACTCTCGTATCTCGGCTCCCAAACGGCTCTTAATTTATTATCCTCTGCCGCCCCACAGACCCTGCTTTATTTTTCCAAGACCTATAATTTGGCAAATAGGAATGTTTTATATAATAAATCATTTTGCATTCAATGTTCCCTTTATGAGAAGTCTTAAACTTCCTTAATTTTATGTATTTATTCTGTTGCACACATTTTTACTTTTTTATATTTTAATCAAAATGTGTATTTTTAACAAAAACAAATAAACAAAGCACTGCAAACAAATCTACCAAACAGACCCGTAATACTAATTAGTTATTATTAAATATATTTAATCATCATTCAGATGCTGCTTCTCTTACTGGTGTCAGTTATATTTATGATTTTTGTCTATTAACTGAAGGATGGACTCACCTGAGTCCATCGGCTCTCAGTGAGGAGGTGATCGTTCACTTCTACGAGCCGAAACGTTTGTGACTGACCCATCACTACTTGCCGTCACCCTAATCTTTAGCTCCCTCCACAGATTCAAGTTGAGATGTTTTGTGCCACTCCAAAATATCAGTATTTGTAATCAGAACAAAAGTGTTGGTAGCCTGATAAAAACCAGCCCTGTTTGCTTCATGCAGAGGCTCTGAACCTCAGCTTCCTCTGCTGCCTTTGTTAAATACTGTCAGGATTCTGGGTTGTTTGAGTTTTTGGTGTTTGCATTCTAATCATTTGCTTCTTTGTGTTCTGATTTAGTTATTATTTGCTTTTATTTAGATTATTCTTCTCTAGTTGTTTGTTTACTTATGTCTAGGCGGCATTTATTTCTGTGGATTGCTCAGGTTTTCTGTTCCTTCCCATTCTCTGTTTCGGTTGTTTTTTCACCTCTCCTCAGCTTTCCAGTTTGGTCCCTGTCTCAGCTGTTGGTCATTTCCTCATTTGTCCTTACCTGCTCCTTCCCCACATGCATTTGTTTACCTGTAATTAATTTCTCCCAGTTCTTTATCCTCTCCACTCCTTCTGGTGTATAAGCCCATGTTCTTTTGTTCTCCACCAGTTCTTTCTGTTGCACACCATGCATGATTGGCTCTTTGCTCCTTCCTGGTTTGACTTTTTGTAACTTTGCCTTCGTTTTTTGTGATTAAAGCTCAGTTTTTATTTAACCATCTGCGTCCTCTTGCCTGCATTTCGGTGCAATAAAATCAGCGTTATGTCAAATACAGCATGAAAAAACATTCATTTTAATGCACAAGCAATATGATTTGAGTTTGAGTAGAGTTGACTGTACTGCACTCGTGTTGAGTGTTTGATTGAAATAAATCATCTTATACAAACTCTAAACCTGAAATAGAGGTTACTGTTACACATTTAGAATAAATGTTTTATTAAGTCCCATTACAGTTATGTCAAATATGTGAGTTGTTCGACTTATTTCAAGAAGGGCCTTATTATTTATTGTAATGTAGTTTGAAATATCTGAGTATGTCTGTGGTGTTTTGTTTATTTTTTATTGCATTGTTAGTAGGTTAGCTGGAGTTTTTTGTGTTGAGTCATTTTTTAGTTACTGCGTTCAGATCCACCTCAAGAAATTCAAAGACGGTTTGGAGTGGAACTGAGGTTGGGTCGGTTCCCCTCTCAGACTGACAGTCTTTAATCCATCTCAGATGAACAAATACTGACCGGCCTACCTGACTAATCATCACAACTGGAGATTTTTTCTGACTGCGAATCAGGGGTAAAATCAGTCAAAAAAGTTACTTTTAAATCCTCCTTGAAAAACATTTAAAAACAATTTTAGAGTGTAAAGTGTTGCAAGTTAATGTTTCAACAAATTTTGTTAAATATGTGTGCATCAAATGGTTATTAATACTAAGAACCTGAATGCAATTGGCACTTCATATATTGTAAATAGATATTGTAAACTAACAAATATTGCAATATCACAATGATATCACAGTTCAGTATCTTGTGTAGATTTGCTAATTGTAAAACATTTTCTCTGAGGATCAAAAAGATTAAATCAATCCCAAAAATATAAATTTGTGAAAATATATATTTTTTTCTGAAATGTTCAAAAGCCTACCTTTGTTTGTTTACTAGTCATGAATTTAAGCAAAGCAAAAACTCTCTTAAACAAAGCTGTTGATGGTATAATGAATTCTGGAAATTTCACAAAGTAGCTAACAGAGACACACTAACAAATTGAGGAAGGTAGTGTGCTACAGCTGCCTTACAGTTGGTCTGTTTTATTGGTCTGCTTATTGTTGAATATTTATTTTTCTGTCCTCGGTTCAAAAAATCTGATAACTTGAAAACGAACAATAAAAGTTCATGAACTAACACAGTTAACAAGACAACCATCACACACATTTCCTAGACAAGAGTAAAAATATCCTGTCAAAACTAAACCTGGAAGGTTAAGATTTTTTTCAACCTTTTTTTCTCTTTTTATGGATTAGGATTAAATCTCGGTTGAAAACTGAAAATTATCCCTTGCAGCTCAAATTTCATATAAATACGCCCAATGCATTGCTTTTTATAACTGAAGTCACAGGCATCAGGTCGTTTCAGCGCAGTGGTTTACCAGCTATTTATTAAATATAAATGCTTTTAAAGAGCTAAAAATGATTGACAGGTTATAGTTCAAATAAATAGAGTGGAAATTATTCAACCCATCTCTGTTTTAGGCTGCTCAAACTCTTTCATTTACAATGAATTGAGGAAACAGGAAATTCTCTGAAGTGAAGAGGGGAAACTTGTGTGCATGTTATGAGGTGCATAAATGATCTAATAATACATTTTCAGCTCAGGTTCATCCAGTGATAACAGACATACTGCCTTTAGCCCTGATTGGAGAGGTCTTCTGATGCAGCAAGAAGGAAATGTGTTCCTCTTTACACGCATTGCCTTTTTGCTATTTTCAGTATGCACACATCTTATGTGCTGGGACTGCGATTGTTCAGTATCATGGTGGCAGAAAATCTGAATTCAGAGGAGAGAAAAAACAGCATAAGTTGGTGGGTCACCAAAGAACATAAATGAATGAGTTCATGCCAAAGTTACAACCTTACGGGAGGGGCTGCTGCTCCTACCTCTGTGTGGGATGGATGACTGCCCTGGACTGGTGCCTTGTGTCCGTCTGCTGGGGTCTTCCAGAACCAAGTCCAACTGTCCTTTGCTGTTCTTAGGCATTGAGTCTTCCAGACCTCCCATTGTTTCCAAAGTGGTGAGAAGCTCACTTACATACACCCACTAAACACAAACACACTTATTCGTACACCCCCTCTCAAAACCCAAACACACACACCGACACAGATAATCTGAATGTTTGAAGGTCAAACAAACAAAGGTTACTATTACAGCAATATGGTCTAAGTACTTAGGCCTGCAGTCTTGATTTAATAAAGGCAATCATTCAATTAGGATTACATCTTGCAATATTGTTTTTGTAGAGCAAATCTACCCTGACACATGTAGGCAGCCAGCTTCTCTATGTAGTACACCTGACATGCCAAAAACTGGACAGGTGAAAAAATACATGAATGACAATAGACTTCAACAAATGATTTTATGTCAGACGGACTCTCTCAACACACTACGTGCATTCAGCTCAATGTCTGCTGCAGTAAAAGCTCCCATATTGTTTGGGGCCAGTTGAATTCTACAGGCAGCTGGATTTGGACTTTAGCTCATTTTTTCTTTGTGCCACTGTGATTGTCTTTTTCACTGTAGCTAAAAGACAAATCCAAATGTTCCTACATAGCAGAGTCTGATAAAACTTCGGGGTCCTCTTAACTATTTTTATACTACTTTTAAAGTTGTGCTGTGGAACATAGAGTTCCACTCAGAATTGTTCTGAATTTGTAGACTATAGGTATCTGTTTGATATGTGTTGGTTGAACAAAGAAGGGCTGTACTTGTATTTCTCGGTACAAATACAGGTACTGTTACACCGTTAGTTGATGCACAAGAACAGAGACACATAGCAGCCAGTGTGACCTCTTGATCAGTAGTGTCACTCTGCTAGCCTGTTTCCAAATTCTCAGTGGTAGCTAACAGCTTTAGAGACTGACTTCCATTACTCCCTCAGATATGTGCCACAGCATCAAAACATAGATTTTGCTACAGATCAGCTGTTTTATCACCTAGAAGGACAAATAATAGCTGCTATATGTATGTCTGGATTTGAGAACAAACTGCAGGTGTACACATGTGCTTAAAACTGCAATAATCCGTTTTGTCAATCAGAAAAAAAAATAAGAAGGAGAAAACAGTAGTGTAATTTTTTTCATGGTGGTCGGCTGCAAGCTAACGGCTAACGGCTCCGCTGCCCAGCACCCATCCCACATTCTGTGTGTCTTCATTGGGTCAGATTGGAAAACTGGCTTCGCTCCCAGCAAATTGCCATGTAACTTATTGACCTACCAACACTCCTATTATTTACTATACTTCATCAAACTTTATCCTCGACCTCAGTGAAAACTATTAAGACCTTTTTTACATTGTAGGTTAAGGAATTAAAATGAATTTTGTTTTTCTTGAAGCAGTGGTAGTATCTTTATTTTGAAGCTTTGAGGACTGATGATGCTGAATGGCAGTATTTTTATTGAGACATGTTTCATTTAAACCTAAGTAGTTTGGATAGTTGTTTCCTCAAAGCATAGGTTAAATATTACTTCATATTCTCACACTCAGTACTTACACAGTCATTTGCATGATAAAACTAGGATTGAAGAAGATATAAGTGTAAGAAAAGAAGACATAACCCAAAACGTGGAAAGAAAATGACAGGGAAGAGCCAGAATCACAAAGAAAAATTTAAAGAAGTGCTAGAGATCAGACACTAACTGTGACTAAGGGGAGCAGAAGCAGTGAAGGAGAACAGAGAGAAGTGGATGAGTGAAGGTCGAATCACTCATCGACCTGATTGACTCTCACTGGTGCATCTCTCAGGATGACTCCAACTCATCCTCAGGCTGGATAAGAACCTCTTAGAGCCCAGCAGGAGAGCTTGCTTAACTGCCCCAGAGGAAGCAGGTGGTGGGGAACACCTGCCTGATAACCTAACGCTGGACTGAATGTGTGTATCTTATGGGTGTGTTATTTCTCAATGTAGTTCTGGTTGTGTCTCTTAACCAACCTTACAGTAAAGTTTAAGTTTTGGTTTTATTAAAGGACAGACTTTATGACTTACATTAATAATTCAAGATATTTGAAAAAAATATCCTTTTGGTGATTGTGTCATTAATTACATTTTAAACCTAATAAATGGTTTTGCCAATTAACAAAGCTATTTTGAAAAAAAAAAATATATATGAAAATCACTGGAGCTAGGGCAAAACAAAAATAATAAATCCAAAGACATCCAACTAGGAGCGAAGTGACGGGAGTAGACCTAAGGATCTGGCGAGTAGTGGGTGAGAAAGAGAGGCTTAAATTCTAGGGAGGCTGTGAGCTTAACAAACGGCCTGGGATGATGAGCTAATTGATTGTAGGTGTGAGTGGAAGGAGAGAGAAAAGTGGCACAGGAGAGTGAGAGAGAGAATACAGGGGACTAGAGAATGATACTAACACTAAAGAATAACTTAGACTAAAGAAACATGATAAACTAGAACAATACAAAACTAGAAACAAGAAAAAAAAATTATAACTAGAATCACTGAGGAAGAACAGAAGTTTCTTCCTCTGTGATTCTAGGACAAACTGAATAGAAAATCCTAAGGAACACCAAAAATGACAAAAATCCAACACCAAAATCAAACAACCCCAGATCCTGACACTTATATCCCTTAAGGCGAGGTTGGTGATGGAACCTGCTCCCAGCAGACTGTAAAGCACACTTTGCAGAAACAGACTTTGGTCCAGTCCCAGGGCATCTGTTTAGTGCTATCCCTTTTCGTGGATGAAGCCATTGAAAAAGCTATTGCAGTCATAAACTCTGTGTAAAATGTACCCTAAACCAGTTCTATGGATTTTTTTGTGACTTTCTGTCCTTTGAGCCCCTGGACAGGCACAAATGGATCCTCATGTTGTGATAGCTGTCATGATAACAAACTTTGCTTGATGATAAATTGTCCCAGAAGTTATTGCAACAAACTATAATATTGTTGTTTTTGAAAGCATTTTCTGTTCACCCTTGTCAGTGGGATCTGGAGGGGTGCTGGTGCCTATCTCCAGCTAACGTTTCAGGCGAGAGGCGGGGTCACCCTGGACAAGACGCCAGTCTGTCGCAGGGCAACACAGAGACAGACAGACAAACAACCATGCACTCACAGTCACACCTAGGGAGAATTTAGAGACACCAATTAACCTGACAGTCATGTTTTTGGACTGTGGGAGGAAGCCGGAGTACCTGGAGAGAACCCACACATGCACAGGGAGAACATGCAAAAAGACCCTGGGCCAGGAATCGAACCCAAGACCTTCTTGCTGCAAGGCAACAGTGCTACCAACTGCACGATTGTGCAGCCCTTTTTTGAAAGTATATTCAAGTAATATATTGATAATCGCATAATAATGCAAGAACATGTTCTCCAAGATCAATAAACTTTAAATTCTAAAGAGTATTTGACACTGGAACTGGAAGACATTTTGAATATCGAAAATAAATAAGCAAAACAGCCAAAACAACAAATACAATGAATTATGAAGTACCTGTAAATAAAATTGTCCTCCAAAAACAGGACTAGATGAGATTAAAACACCAGACTGAAGACGTCTGTAATCCAGTTTCTGATTGAAAGAGAGAAAGGAGAAAAACAGTAAATCATGAAAATGGAAATTACTGAGCTCATTTTAATTTATCATGATTAATTGACTAATTGCCTATTGCGACAGGCCTACATGCACCACAGCTTGACTGACAACCGTCTACCAGTTTGTATTAGTGCTGATTTGAGACCGGATCATAAGTTGAACTTCAATGTGCAAAGATATGAAATAGAAGTAGGAGAGAAAATAAATAAATTAGACGAGTTATTGAAAAATGAGTTTTAAATTCAAATAGGGTGCTCTACATGTGATCAAAACGTGAAGACCATAATTAAAAAGATCCCCAAAAAGAAGAAAGTGTCAAGATAGAACTCAGTAGTCGGTAGCCATGACACTGCTGTTGGTTACTTGGAAATGCTGCTTAGATGTCTGATTTGACTGCTAACATAAAGCTGCTGGAAAAGTTTCTTGGTGGTTTCATGAAAGGCATGGAAGGTCTGGAATTAACATCTGCAAACCTTCATTGCCATCCATGGTCTAAAACACAGAAAGTGCTCAAACTTTTTTGTCAGAGTGTTATGAACTGGAACATAGTCCTGTTAAAGACCTGGTGATCACTACACAGACCAGGACTCTCAGTCAAGTGAGTCACTGCAACAGTTTTGCATAGACATCCATGCACAACTTCAAGTTCCATTCCATTGCAAACAAAGGCCCCACAGATCATTATTAAGTCTCTGTCATTATATAGAGAAAGTATCTCCAGTGTGATCCCCTTGTTATAGCAGTAATGTTAGCAATCAATACCAATTCAGAAGAGTTCAGTTCTTGCCAAAGCAGAAAACGTCCTTCTATCTTTCAGTGTCCCATGTTTGGAGCTCTCTTCCAAAGTCCAATGGACCTGGCCCAGTGTGAGAGACCATGTGCCACAACCGAAGGGAGTCTGAGAACACAAAGCAGTTAGAGAAAAAAAGACATAGTACTGATGTCGGAGTAATTACTATGTTAATGGAAATTAATAAGTTAATAGTAGGATAGAGAGTGTTTAGTTGATGGCAGGTTTATCTCAGCCGACATCCTCGTCCAGGAAGGTCCACCTGAACAAAACGCCAGACCAGGTACAGCTCACGTAGAGAGAGAAAAACTGAGAGAAAACATAAAGTTAACAGTTGAAGTAACAGCAAATGATGCAAATTGGAGTAGAAGAAGAAGAAAGTAGCAGAGGGAGGAAGAGTGATCAGTTTGTCCTCCAGTGGCCTAAACCTATGGCAGCATAATGATAGTTTAGAGGTTCTACTTAGAACCTGATTATGATCCAGTGCATTAAATGTGAATGTAAGTTGGTTTTACAATTTTGATTTGCGTAACATGATTTGAATTGGACTGCATGGAATATCATTTGAATTAATCTGTATAATTGGATTAGAATGAGTTGGATTGATCTGAATTGAAGGACTGCTCTTATTTGTTGTTCAGTATTTGTAGATTTTTCTGTGAAAAATAACTCCAAATTATTCATAGACAATTTGCCTGTTTGTAGACTTTTTTTTGTAGAGCATAGCTAAAATATTCTAAACTAAATACAGCTTTGGAAAGCTCAAATATCTAGCCAAAATGCTACTTGACACGCTACTGGCTGGGGTTTGCAAAGCAGACAAACCAGGAGAGCTGCTCATTTTTACTACTGACTGGCTGCACCCTACGAGAGGATATGTTGGTATCTGCTTTAGTGCCAAGATGATTTTCACACATTAAAATAGGCAGTTATAAGCAGGGTTCTCAACTTTTCACAGATTTTGGTTATTTGTAGGTGGATGTAGTGCCTCAGCTGTCCACTGTGGTAGTCCACTGTGTAATGGATTATAACTGTTTCTCTTTAAAAGGTTTTGACATGACAGAAAATGCCATCATAATATATTACCTGTTACATCACTTCTTATTCTGATTAATAATTTTACCTTCAGTTTTGAAGGTTTTTATCCTGTTCTAGACATACGTGGAAAACAGAAACGGACCTCTAGTATCTGCTGCCAGAGATGAGAAGACAAATGTTTCCTCTCTTCATCCCTGAGATGATAATGTCTTTACAGCTATGCTTTGAAAAACTGGATAATGACCGTCAGAAACAAGAGACCATCTCCACGGATAAACAGACAGATACTTAAAGTAATCTTAATTTCTGTATGGATGACTTCTTCTAAAAAAGAACACCATAAACTTAGCGGAAAATTGTACTTGACCATTAAAGTTAAGCATAGTTATTCATAACAACTGGGAGAGTTGAGTTTAAAGTACTCCATTTACTCTGTTCATTTTACCAACATGTTTCTACTGACTTGTATCTGTAGGTCTAGCTAAATATTTGGCTGACAGCAATGAGGCATTATGTCTTCCTATCAGAAAACCATGAAGCTCATCTACAAGGATACAGGATCAACATGCCAGTGGAAACAAGCAGCAAGCTGCTCTGCAGTCATAGCAACAGTTTTACTGCTGAAACAGCAGAAATGACATTTCTATTCATAACTGAAAACAGTAAGCTTGCCACTTTTGAAAATTTTAAATAAAATTAAAAGCTGATTATGAAATACATTTCTTGGTAGAATGAAAACTATTTCATGTCTGAATGAATAATTCTGCATGAATTCATTCAAATGCTTGACTTGTAAAAACATTTTTTTATATATATTTAGAAGGGAGGCAGATTAAGATGAGCCAAAAACCAAAATGAAACCTGTGACTCAAACAGGGACGCTGTGGCAGTGAGTGTTGGCAACATTTCAGAAAAAGCATAAACACACAAACTTGACCTTTTTTTCCAAAATGTTTGTCCTTCCTCCTCCCTTGAGACAAAACATCCGAATAATGTCCAATTTCCCCGTTCTGTTGAGAGAGAGATGGAGGACAGGAATGAAGGAGCGGCTGCTCAGGCTTTGGGCACCTAGGAGCTTGTGGATTTTAAAAGTTTTTTTCTTTTTTTAGCATAAAAAAAAAACTAAGATTTGTTGTAAATAACATCAAACAGCTGGAAGGTTTTGTTTCAGATGTGGTGTTTTGGTCCTGCTTCCCATTTTGAATTTGACAGATTGATTTTGTACTTGCTTGCATGTAAACATAGTTATCAGACAGAAAGGAAAAATGATTTGTTGGTAGCTGATGTCTAAGTGAAAATAGTTTTTCATTTTCAGACAGAATTTATATTTGTCTTTGGGCTGGAATTGCATAGGAAATGTGTCTGGTCAACAATTGAACCTGAGCGACAGCCCGTTGTTACAGAACAAAGTATGGTGTAGATTTCCTGCAGAACCTCTGTCCTGAATGCTGAACCGACTGAAATTGTAAATAATGTTGCACAGCATACAAACAAGAATATTACAAGCTGTTGACAACATTTTGTTAGTGATGATTTCTGGAGGTAACATATTGTTTTTACCTGCAATGCATGAGCATCATATGTACATTATTCTTTTTTGTTCTAAGCCTCTGCCTGAATCTCTCTTGCCACTGTAGAGCAATATTTTTATATAATGCATTTGAAATTATTATTGCAATTTTTATTTGATTATTTTTATTAGTTTAAGTAGCAAAATTAGGATCAAGTAAAAGTTGGTTAAGAACAGATTGTTTGGCAGTGCTAATAGCATCCTGTAGTGAATTTTTCACATCTAGAAAATAAGCAATGGAGTCAGATAGACAAAATTTTGCTTATGATTTGTCAAACCCCATTTAGATGAAAATGTTTCTAGTTAATATACAGGTTTTCTCTTGAATCTGGGACTTGTAGATTTGTTCATCCATCCATCCATTTTCATTACACCCTTGTCCCTTAGTGGGGTCGGGAGGTGCTGGTGCCTCTCCAGCCACGTTCCGGATGAGAGACCGGGTACACCCTGGACAGATCACCAGTCTGTCGCAGTAGATTTGTTCAAATATATGATAATCATTTAAAAGTTTACTGACTGTGCGAGTGTCTCTGGATATGGAGGAAGTTTTCCATACTTACAGGGTTTTAAGTCTCTGTCCTCACTGCTCCTACTTGCCTTCTTTTCCTTACTCCTGTCTCTCCTCTGCTCTGCTGTGTCTTCTTCCTCTCCAGTCCTGTCGGAAACAGAGGATGTAATCAGCTCAGGCCTGCTGACTAGGCAGCTTCTTACCTCAGTACCAATATCTACCTGTCCTTGAAAACACACACTTCAATTATTCTACACCTTGGATTGGTTAAACACACACACTCAAACACACACACCCCATCCTGCACCTTTCCTTTATTGCTCTTCTGACTTTTGTATTATTTCTTCTCTTTTCATCAGTCCTTGCTATTGTGTACTTTTATTTTGACTCTTTTATAATTTTTTTTCTGCTGCAGCATAATGTTTCTTTCTCTTTTCTTTCCTTTTCAGCTTTTCCCATTTACATGACTTTTTTTTAAAGCTCTCTGTGTTGAACTTGTCCAGTATCTCATAGTACTGTCACTTGGTTGGAAGAACATGTCAGATGATGAATTAAACAACTGCAGATGTCTTTAAAATAATTGCTTGTATTGACTAAAATACAAGAGGTGACCTCCACCTCGGTCAACCTGAGCTGCTCATTTGGTAAACCTATGCTTATCCTCACACTGTAATTCACTTCTAAAGCAGGCTGTAAAATGAAAGTGGTAATAGAATAAAATAACACAAAGGTGTTTTGTGGCACTAGTGGCCTTTATTGACAGCAGGAAATGAGCAAAGAGAGAGAAAGGTCCCAAGTTTGGGAACTAATCCCTGGATGGTGTGTTGAGGATGGGGTACGCCGCTACCTCTACACCACCACCACCATATTCCATCAAAAACTAGAAGACTTATTATGTCTAACCCAGTTTTTCAAGATTAAGTCAACAACAACTCCTCTTTGGACAGTTTGAGATTATGTTGGTGTCTCTGACGTTCCTTTTCCTCTCTATGTTGACATAAGACACTTTTGAGTATACATATTGAAGTCATCAAACCACCGAGGATCATTGTGAAACGCCTTTCAAAATGAAAATGACATCATCATCAGATGGTGTTATGTACCGACTGACCAGGTCCAGCTGATAGACTGTCCTATGATGGGTGATTAGTGCCAGACTCAGAAACTCTGTGCAGTAGTCTCCTCACAGAAAATATGGCAAATTTTCTTAGAAAATTAGCCAAAATAAATATTAAAACCTCCAAAACAAATGAAGACAAATTTAGACTTCTATGGCTATAAAATACCAAGGGCTGCTGCAGCTGCTGTGTGTGTGGGGGTGTGTGGGGGTGTACGTGTGGGTGTGCGTGTGCGCGGCCGTGTGTGTGTGTTTTGTGTTTGGTTGACACAACAGGTGTTCAGCCATGGAAATGGGTTGTGGTGCTTATGCTGTTTGTATGTCATCTAATTACAATCTTATATGTTTTTTTTTTGTGCATTTTAAAAATCTGGGAACAAAGTGCAAGCTGCTTCTTTCCTATCTCCCTGTCTTCCTGCTCATGTCCCTGTCTCTGGTCTCATTACCTCTTCTCATCTCCTCTTTTGCCCTGGTGTGGTCACTTTTTGCCCCTGTAGCCAGCAAGGAGACCCAAGGGTGAAATCACTATTGATTATTCTGGATTCCAGGAGCCGGTGGGGGAGGGTGGTAGGCATGGGAAGGTACAGCTCAGGTAGAACAATGCATTGAGGAATTCATTAGAAAAACATAATTCCACCAAATATAAATATGTACATTTATTTTTCTTTTTTATCTTTATTATTGACTATGTAAATATTTTTATGAGTTTTTAATTGAACCTGCAGTTGCAGTGTTCTGGAAGTTTGTTCCAGATTTGTGGTGCATAGAAGCTGAATGCTGCTTCTCCATGTTTGGTTCTGGTTCTGGATGCAGAGTAGAAGCAAAACCAGAAGATCTGAGAGGTTCTGGAAGGTTGATACAACAACAGCAGACCTTTAGTTTATTGTGGTGATAAGCAGTTCAGTGATTTATAAACTAACAGTGTTTTAAAGTCTATTCTCTCAATGGAATAGACTTTCTACAGTGGTGTGTAGAACCCAGTTCTACACACCACTGTAGAACTGGGTGGTGTGTTCTATCAGAACACCAGCAGCAGCGTTCTGGATCAGCGGCTGGAGGTTTGATTGTGTCTTATTTTACTTTTCTTACTATTGTTTTTCCACACTTTTGCATATTTGCATATAAATAATAAAATGTAAAAAAGATACTCTTTCTGTATTTAAATGTGTGTTTGACATTTGCTGCAGTAGGAATTTACTGTTATCACTAACACATATAAATATATATAATATAATATATATAGTATAATATATATATTATATTTATTCGTCTTATCTTTCTCATTTATGAGGAGTTTTAAACAGTGTTTTTGAACTTGGCAGTGCCTTTGAACCGACACTTCTGGCCTGTGACGGGATTCGCAGGCATGCTCCAAAAGGGAGCTGCACACAGTGTCAAACTATACAGTCGATGAAGGTTTATTCGCTGCTTTCAGATACATTTTGGGCATCAGAGCAAACAAAAAGAGGATGAGACACACACAGTTCCTGTAATTCCAGTTTCATTCTAGCTTTTTACTAAGGATGCGTGATATGTCAGCACTAACACTGGTATCAGCTGATAGTTAATTTTTAACATATTGCATCGGTCCAATAAGTAAAACATCCATCCTGTTGCTGTGTGTTTCTGGATGGGAAGGTTGGAGGTTGGTCATCTGGTCATGTGACAGTGATGGTGATGCAGTGCAGAACTGTGGGAACCTCAACTGAAGCAGGTGTGGTCATTTCTTTCAAGGTGTTGAAATGGTACTGAAATTTATATAATATCATTAAATATCAGTTATCAGCCATAATAGCAAAATTAATGTCTGAAATCAATATCGACCCAAGTCTTCAGTGCATCCCTTCTTTTTACTGATTAGGACTGTATTATGAGAACATATTTAACTGGTTGTTGCTCCTGCACACTTTTTTGTGATGTAGCTGTTGCTTTTACTGGTGTCCTCAGAAAGCAATTGAACTACATTAGTACTGGAACCACTTGGGTAAAAATAGCCCTCAGAAATACACAAAAACAGTGCATGTGTGAATGTTGCACTGATAAGAAAAAGTTGAATCAATGCTGGACATCCTACACACTGACATCCATTTTTGCAATGAATTCTAGTCTAGATGATTAGGACGATGCTTGGCTTGACAGACTCATTCTTGCTGCCAGTGATGGATCAGCTGTGTGTAATTTCATGCATGTATCCTCTGGTTATAAACGTCTGTGCTTATTCACTCACTTGACTTCTGCCCTGCTCCCATATGGTTATACACACACAGACACACTTTTAGCTTTTATCATCAAAAGCTTCTGTCCAGTGTGTGCTGGACAACTCAAAAGTATTGACATGCAAATGGAAGCATGTTTGTATGTAGGTGTGTGTTTCCCTGCTTGGACTGATGCAGCGTAACATACACATGTCGCTGTTTTTCTGTTCAAACCCAAGAGAAAACTCTGTCATCTTACCAATATGTCATTCTCTTAGGTCTTTATAATGACTAAATCATAAAATCTGGACTTTTTTTTTTAACCTATTTTATTAATTTGTCACATAAACATAGTTAGTTTAAGTTAACTAACTATGTTTAGCCCAAAGAAATGTCAAAGTCTTCAGGCTAACTTGTAGTTGGGATCATTTTCCAGTAGGAAAGCAGTCCTAAAGTTGAATGTTCAAACTGTACTCAAAGCAGGAAGGTGAAATTTCAGATAAAACTGTAATTGATAGCTTGTTTCTTTCTTCCACAAGTCATTTGATCAGCGACAAAGCCAGCTTCAAGTTCATCGGGACGGGAAATACAAATATAAAGTTTAAGAACTTTGATATCAAACTGTGGTTGTAGAGTCTTTTAAAGACCTCTCATATGAAATTAGTTTCTGCTTAATTACAACATGGCAGCTCTCAATTTCAGGTATGTGAAGAAATTCAAATAATTAGAAGAATTTTGTTTTATTTGAAAAACATTTTGTTTTTCAAATAAAGTCAAAAAGTTGGATTCCTCCCTTTAACCACCTTAAGCGTTTCTTAATTATTTGTTGAACAATCATTAACCACCCTAACCCCACCATGCTCTTCCCCTGGAGTCCCACAGCACAGGATTTATGTAGGACTTCTATCTGTCCTATTTGGCTATTTGTGCAAAAAGTTGTAAATTGTGTCCCGGGGTTCATTGGTATCAATCAGGCATTTTCACAGTATAAAAAATTAATTTTCATCCCACAATAATTTCAATTCTGATTTTTTGTTGTTGTTGTTGTAAAGTCTCCATAATGTTTGTTCCAAATGAATATATTTGTGGAAAGTTACGTAAAAAAAAAAAAAAAACAAAAAAAAAAAAAGCAGAATTCTAAAAGTGTGGAATTACAGTTTCTCCAAGTTATAAATACTTAGTGGCTTTAAGCTCAAGCTTTCTGATTCTCATCGCTTCTTCAGGCTTTTTCAGCTTCACAGAAAACTGAAACTAAAATTCTGTTTCATTTTTTTTCATCTGAAGAACAAGGATGTACAAGTTCTGTTCTGAAGAGCTACTATCTTGCAACTTTCAAATGCAACCCTTTCTGAAAACACCTGAATCAAACAGCCAAATTCCCCCGTCAGCATTCAGTCGTTCAGCTCTGCAGAGTCCAGAGGGGTGGCAGAATGAAACCCTTAAGTTGTGATGCTTTTCTCAACACTCAATGACACTTTACATGAGAGCAGTCATTTCCATTCACACACACATTCACACACCGACGGTGGCAAGCTACTGGATAGTAGCTACAGCTGCTCTGGAGCTGTCTGACAAAAGTAAGGCTGCCATGCACTGGCGGTCCTCTGATCACTACCAGAAGGCAGGACGGGGTGGGAATTGAACCAGCAACCCTCCAATAGCAGAACAAACTCCTGCCTTCATCACAGCAAACTTTAGTTTAGGGTGATGTGTGAAGAAAGATACTTGGCCTGTTTAAAGAAAATCACAGAGCTAAATATAGAACACTAAATTACTATAACCTTGTTATGTAAATTAGAGAATTATTTAACATTTTTCCAAGCATATTTTCAAGATTTACAACAGTATGAAGTGACTTCTGGTTCTCTTGGGAGAACTGAATTCCAGTTTCCACTAAATCAAGGTAGAAATTGCTGCTCATCATAATCCAGATTTTATGTTTTAAAAAGGTTTCAGTCATTCAAAATTTGTTTGAGTTGAAACATTTAGATAATTGTATCAAGTATTGATATTTGATAAAAATGTGCCATCAGAATTTAGACTTAATTTGCACGCTGTGTAAAATTACACAGCGTGCAATTTTATGGGCGTGTGCGTGCGTGGGTGTGGGGGTGGGGGTGTGCGTATGTGTGCGTGGGTGTTAGAGGTTGTAGTGATGGGACACATTGAACTTTATTGTAAGACAATTTAAAAGCATATGTCAATCACTGTAAGACCAGATGGTCTCTAAGGCCAAAAATAAATGTATACCAAAATCTAGAATCTATTTATTTTACTGTGTTATTAGTGATAACTTATATTAGGTTTTAAATAATCCTGCTGATAAAAAATAAAACAAATTGTGATGTGTCTTGATTAAGAGCAGAGGAAAAAAACAACAACACTAACACAATTTGAGCAAAATAAAAAGATCTAATGATGTAAATCTTTCTCAAACATTGAAGAACTGTTTACTGGCAGCATTTTGTCTTTCTGCTCGGCCAAATTAAAGGGAGATTCCATAAATTTTTCAGCGTGTCTGCTTGGCCTGTTGAAGTAAATTTGCATTTCTATCTCACAGCTTAGCGGATACTCATTAAAAACAGAACTGCTGAATTTGTAAATTGTGTTTTTTTTTTTTTTTTCATTAAATCAAAGCACACTCACATTTTCAGTCTTCACCTCAATCCCCCACATCATTTGACAATGTACAAAAACGCACACACACGCACACCCCCCCCACACACAAAATTTAAGCAGCTCTTTGCAGGCGCCTCCTGCAGCTCCCTGGCCCTCTGTGTATGTGTGGCAGGCTCATCTATAGGTGTGCTTGTTGTTGTTTATTAGAGTGTGAGGTCCATGACAGCGATCAGCGGCTCATTCACTACATTAATGAGAATGATAGCAGCTTTAAAAGACTGTTCCACACTCTGACCAAACTCATTAACACAGGCTTGCATTTAAATACACTCTGCTCTTCCTCCTCTCCTTCTCTTCTCTCTGCATTTATAGGTTTAGCTGTCCACTTGTCTCTTTCTTACACCTTCTGTTCTTCCTTCTTTGTGCTTTCTCTTTCTTATTCTGTTTCTCTCAGTAGGTACTATATAGACTTTTTTTCATGTTTTGTCAACCGTTGACAGAAGAAGCTCTTCCTTTTTTGTTTTTATGAATTATTATTGCTTGTCTTTTTCTGGAGCTTATTCTCATCTGTCTTTGATACCCTTGGTTCATACTGTAGTTGGTCCAGTTATATATAGCTAAAATGTCATGTTTATATGTGTGAGAAGAGACATAAGTTTTTTGTAAGTGTCTGACATTAGCATACATAATGTATACATAATGTGTTCTCTCATGACAGTATGGTGCTACTCTTATGCTTCACAGTTATGTTTTCAGGTAGGCTTCCTCTTTTCACCCCAGCTAAAGTAAAACCGCAATTATGTCACTTAATTTGTAGTTTTTATCAGACATTTCTCCAAAATATACATCTTAGACCTTGACTTCATTTGTTGACATCAAAAAGTGGCTTCTCAAATTACTTTTGGAGCTTTGCCTTCTTCCTTTTGCATTTAGAAAGGATGTTGATAGTACCAACTGATGTATGACAGGAAAAGTGAAGTTTGATTTCATATCAGATAGTGAAAATAACTTTCTGTGACCTGGTTGGATCTGTAAGAGATCCAGAACTGCCTAACTAGTGACTGGATGTGGCTCAAATAAACAGTTTATGAACAGATAGCTGATGTGTTTAGTTCTCTAAGCTGGTCAAGATTTTGTTGTTGAAGAATATTCAGACTAATGTGTCCTTGTAACTTGTCCTTTTTATAATCCCACATCTGAGACAATAATACAAATAAGAAAATGTTTTCTAAAGCTGCATTAAACTCCTGGGATGGTTCTGACAGCATCCCACTCATCAGAACACATTCCAACAGATAATTATTTTGTGTGTGTGGGGAAAATGATGCTGCCATTTTGGACTTTCTATTCAGTGATGTTTAAGTTGAAAACACTGCAGCTGTCCTCCACAGTGTGCGTGTGTTCAGAGGCTGTCTGAGCTGTGGCCTGTGAAAGCATTGATGGTCTGATCCACCTCCGGCAGCACACGCACATACACACCCACCCACTCACACACACACACCCCCACCCCCACACACACACACACACGCCTACACACACCCACACACACACACACGCCTACACACATGCACAGAGGTGTAAAAGACAGGGAGGCTGTAAAATGAGCAGTTGTGTTGAGGAAATAAATTAAAAGCATCACATTAATGATATAGTGACCTCTGTGTCATTGTGTTTTATGGGGCTGGGAGGATCCCTTTCATAATCAGGTCTAATGCTCATGCTTGTAAACAAGATGGCAAAAAACTTGATCTTTAAAAAGGCATTCATAAATTGATTTTAAGAACAGAGTCATATGATGCATTAAAAAAATGTTAGATATTTATCTACTAAATATAGTTAGTAGATAAACACAATAAGCTTCAAAACTAAATGTTAAGTTTAAACATAACATTAACATGATTTTTTTTAGAGAATGTAGAGATTAAAATGTAATTTTCCTTCATTCAAATTTAGTATATTTATGTTGATTTTGATTTAATGGGTAGTTTTAAAATGACTCTTTTACTGCATATTGTTGCATCACATTCAAAATGCTGTTTTGTACTACAGTGATATTTTATCTGAAGTATTTTCTCTGAAATATTTTTTAAAAATCCACCATTTTATTTTAGTTTAATCCTAATATTACTTTTGTTTTCATCCCACATACATATATATATATACATATGTTATATTTATTACTATTACCACTATCATTATTATCTTATGTTAGGTTCAATCCTAGATGGGTTATATTCGTGTGCCCTTGCTGTGTTTGTGTGGTTGTCAGTATTTGGACAGCTACTGTGTGGCTCACCAGGTGAGTCTAGCATCTGTTTCTTGGCAAGTCTTGGAGAAGGTGACAGACTGTGTTGTGTATATTTGTGTGTACTTAAATCCAGCATACTTATTTTTCTTTATTTGTTTACTATCCACTCTATTTTTTTTAAACAAAACATTGAAGTTTTTGTTTTTTTCTTTTTTTTTTACTGTTCCTAACACTGAATGTCCAAAGGGTGAAAATTAAAAACACACATTAGGTCCTAAATCACCTCCTGATAT
Source organism: Girardinus metallicus (assembly GCA_903067095.1). Lineage (NCBI taxonomy): Eukaryota > Metazoa > Chordata > Actinopteri > Cyprinodontiformes > Poeciliidae > Girardinus > Girardinus metallicus. The sequence continues at coordinate 24,611 of CAEGAE010084843.1, forward strand.
AAAGAACAGACAGATAAGTTAACAGGACAGAAAAGTCAAAGCAGCATGGTAGCCCACAGGCTTTCCAACGTGTGTGTTAATACATATTTGGATTATATGTAAGATATATTTGGTGTTCCGAAGATTAAAATAAGGTATAAGCGTTTTTACAGTGGGTCACAAATATTAACAGATCTCAGGTACTATCAGGCAGCCATGATCCCTAACCTGTGTGAAAACTAGGGATTCACTGTACTAGGCCCGAGTGATAAAACTAACTTGACATGTGATCTATATCAGTAGAAATTTGATAGAATGTTAATTTCACTGAACTTCAATCCAGAACCACATGGGATTCTGGGGGATGAAGGCAGAGGAAAGACTTTCGTCTCTCATCCACTCACTACCAGCTAAGCAAGGTGGCATCCATTAACTCACTCACTGTTTGGTTGGCTAGCAACAACCTGCTGAGTAAGATGAGCACTACCAGTTTTGTGATGAACTCAGCATAATTGGCCATACTTCACTCCATAGAAGCTCACTCAATGAGGACTCAGTGAGGACATAATGTGGACACAATGAGGACATAATGTGGACTCCATGAGGACTCAATGAGGACTAAATGAGGACATAATGTAGTCTCAATGAGGACTCAATGAGGACTCAATGATGACACAATGAGGACATAATATGGACTCAATGAGGACACATTGAGGACATAATGAGGACTCTGGAGTATGTGACCGTGTCCACATACCCGGTGACACATTGACTTGCTCTGGAAGTGACTTGATAGGAAACCGTGTTCACATTGAAATGTTTTGCATGTGACACTGAGCTGATGATATTGAGTCACCACAACCATCTTGCATTGTTTTTGTAGTGTTGCTGTCTGTTTAGCACTAAGAGTTGTGCAATGTTTGTTCTGATGGAGTAAAAATGGAGTTAGATGACCAACTAGCTCATCAAACGTAATAATATCCATTCATATTATGGGAAATAAAGGAATTTGTCACTGATTACATAGGTAATCAGTACACTTGATTATAAAATTTCACCTGTCTGTGGATGCTGCAGACAGAGTCTGTGCGGTTCACAGAATTCGCACACCTGAGCATACAGGAGCAGTATATGAGTTCCCACCGCAATTAATAAATCACATCACCTGTTCTGCAGTATTTTTAATAATTAAAACATAAACAAATCAATAATTTTCTATATCGACTGAAATGAAATGCTTTTTTCAACATTTCACCCGGCCATACACTGTACATTTTTCCAGTGTTTCCAGTGTCTAAAATTTTTTCAGCAAACTTTGAACATTGTTCTACATGCTTGTTCTTCAACAGTAAAGTCTGGCACAGTGAGTGTGTGTCCAGGCTGTGGTGTTTTATGTGTTGTTGTTTTCTTTCTGAAGGCCGTCTTTAGCTCTTCCACAGATCTTCTCGTGTTTGCCTTCACAGTGCCATCAGGAAGGAAGAGATACTTTAAAACCTCTTCGGCACCAGATCTTGTAGGAGCAAGTGCTGAGGACCCAAATTTGGGTCCTCTGGTTATGGAGAGGTTAATGTGAAACCTCTGTAGTGAGGTTTAGACCATAAGTTGGGTCTAACGCAGCTGATATTAGTTTGTGCTTCGTGGGAGTATTGCTTTCTAATTACTGATAGGTTTCAGTGGGTGTCATGACTTTCCATGCTTTTTGACACCTCTATTTTTTCATGTGTTCAATACTTTTTTCCTGTGTCGTTACTTTTTATTACACATCACTGCATTTATTTACATCTACGGATTGATTTATTTGCATATTTCAGCAGGTGACACTTTTAAGTCAATGACACCTTTAGGAACATATTTACTTAGAATATTGCAATGTGCTCAATAGTGTCCAACACTTATTTTACCTGGATGGGAGAAGTTGCTACTGAGCCCATCTGGTGACATGGGGAAAAAAGAAAAATAACTTCTCACCATTCGATATTAAGTTGTGACCATGAGATTTTTTTCTCCCATGTCACCAGACAGACTCCGTAAATTGGTGCCAGTTTGACAGCAGTAGAATTTATCACAACATTGAGACATTTTTTGGGTTTGTTACAAATATAATTAAGATTTGTTGTATTTTTCTGTTTCATAAATATTTTGTTCCAACCATACTTTTGTTTACAAATCCCTCATGTTCCCTGCCTTTATTGTCCTGTCAGCATCTGCTCAGCGTTAGTCCCCTCAACAAGACTAATCCTATTTTTTTATGTAATAAAAGTATCAAACAGACTAAAATCATAGAATAAAATGTAAGAGGTTTAAGGCGGATCTCTACTTGGAAGCTCTACTACATAATCCGCTCCTCTTGTGACTTCAAAGGAGGTGGTGAGGAGCACCAGTCTTCCTCCTGCTTTCCATATCAAGGCTGTTTTACTGCTGCTGCTGCTGCTGCTGCTACTGCTGAGGAGGAGGAGGAGGAGGAGGAGGAGGAGGACGAGGAGGTGGTAGAGCCAGTAGAGCAAAAGCGGTTGGAATTGAAACACAGCAATGAATTTGTTAGGTTGTGACGCTCATTAGAAGGAGACCTTGGGGTTTTGCTCGTCCTCTCCTCCTCCCTCCTCATCTCGTCTCATTTTCTCATCTGGATTGTTTCTTTTTCTTGTTCTGCTTAAACATCAACTTCATCCTCTGCTGTTCTTTCTCCCGCTTTCCTCTCTCTCACATCTCATGCTGTCTCCATGTCTCTGCCCTGTCTTTACTTTAACAGTGAATAGTCTTTGTCATTACTTTATATAGTACAAATAACCTCAAACTCCTTATGTGACCACAGTTTGTCTACATGTAAGTAATGCATCATGCATTCATTTAGACCCACCAGTCAGTTTGTGCAGCGATGATTATTTCATTCTTCTTAAAGACTATAGCTCACTTGAAGAGAAGTTACAGAAATATACATATATAGTATTTAATATATTGGTTCCATGTCTTTTCTCATGATTTTGACTTGAATAGATTTTAACAAAATTCTTCAATAAGTGTATTTCATTTCATTTATTTGTTCTCATGGTGCTTTATTGTGTTTATGAATTTATTCATCAGAATACACGTGACGTAAATACGTCTGTCTATGTGAATTCATCTGTTTTTGTCAGCTCTCATTTGAGGTCCATCACTGGGTTTGATAAACAGATGATAATATATACCACAGAACTGCAGTGTTATGGACCAGTGTTGAGAACCCGAGATATTTGATCAGCTTCTCTTTCAATTTTTAATTCATAATAACTTATTTAAAGAGTCTGTGGTGTCAGTAATCAATACTTCAGCACACTATCATGGACAGGAGAGTGTTGGCATTTACATCTGTGTTTCTGAGATTTGGTTTCGCATAAAATAAAATAATTTGAAAAACGGTATGACTAGTGTACTGTCGCTACATTCTGTCAGAGTTCGTGTGAGTGTTGATGATAACGAGGTTAACTGATGTTTGACTGAAATATTATTTCATGTAAATAGTACTCTAGACCTTTATTTTGAAGCATCAAGAAATTTGGATTAAGTGAATAAAACAAAAATATGAATGAACCATTTATGAACACATTTATCATTAAATAATATAGGAGATTTTAAAAAAACAAAATTTTGCATGGTTCTACATAAATTTATAGAATATTGGATTTTTGGAAGTAAAGTTCAGTGATACAACACAGCGAATATAACAAATTTAATAGGTCAGAAATTGGATGATAACATCCAAAGGGCATGAGAAAGTTCTAGAAATATAAATATGGGCTGGTAAGGAAGATGTTTCGTACGACCAAAACTATGCTGAAATAAGAAACACCAAAACACATCATTGAGATGGAAATGAAAAATGATGAAAAATGAAAAATATAAGAATCAAGAGAGAGGGATTGTAGGTTACATGGGGAAAGAGAAGACAGATGGAAAGCTGAGTGGACCTGAAAGGACAGAAGATAAAGAGATAAATGGGCTCAAAAAAGAAGTGAAAAGAAAGAGAGCTTACTGGGAAAGAGTGGGAGTGAGAGACGTGAGTGGTAAAACAAGGCAGACAAAAAGACAGAAAGAGAGAGGCTTTCTGGTGTCAAATGAAGAGATAAAAAACTAACCCTCCCTCATTCTCTGTTTTGCTCCGCAGAGAAAATGAGTGGGAATTCCCCTGGGAGGCCTTAATCCACACACTGTCTTTCCCTCTCCCTCTTTCTTTTCTTTGTTTAGCTCTACCTTGTTTGTCCTCCCAGTCACTCTCTCCCAGCACTGCAAGCTGGATAGAATGAAGGTCTCTCACTGCCATCACACTTACTGGTTGTACTGGACAAATGAACTGTGGTTTAAACCAGTCTCTAGCTGCAGCAATAACTGTAGAAACAGTTGGATACTGGTTTGAATATGACAGCTATATAATAGGAAATTAATATCTCTGTAGTGGTGCAAATAAATGGACAGCTTAATGTGAGTATCAACTGTGTGACTTAGAAAACGTTCCCCATTGTTGTAATAGACTTTAAATAAACCATGTCAGTTCCACCTCTGAGACAAAAGGAAAAGTGTCCTGTAAAAGCAAAAACAGCCGTGATTATAATCATTGATTCTGTCATTGCAAATAACTTGTCAGCCCGCTACCAACTTTGATGTACTTGTACTTTTAAAGGTTCGGGAAGGAGAAAGTGTTCTAGTTGGTTTTACAGCCCAATGTTCTCCAGCATAATGTGTAGGAATGAGACAGCAGCTGTAATCTGAAGCAGAAGAAATGTAACGATTCTGTTTGTACCTCATAATCTGATTCTGATCTGGTTGCTGCAGTGAGCAGGACATGGTGGGAAAGAACAGCTCCTAGAAGCTACGTATGCTTCTGGAGAAAGTTCCTGCTGGTTCTGGAGGGAATTCCTGATCCACAACTTCAGCTCTTCTCTCAGTGCAAAAGGACCTCCGAATCTCTAAACAACGGCAAATGGCCTGTCCTTTATAGAACTTTATCAAACCCAAATGTAGTGTGAAGCCTAAAGCGCTTCACCCTACATTCCATCATTCAAAAAGAAATGAAAAGCCAGATGGTTCTATTGAAAATAGGTTTTAGCAACATATTTGACCAGTCCGAGTTTTAACCGCTGTTCTTTTGTTATGGATTTCTGTGTTCTTCATTTGTGAATAGCTGAAGGATGGATGGATGGATGGATGGATGGATGGATGGATGGATGGATGGATGGATGGATGGATGGATGGATGGATGGATG
>CAEGAE010084850.1:0-21384 GCA_903067095.1 Girardinus metallicus
GTAATAGTGGTCTCCAGGCTCCATCTGGTGGACAACTAAAAGAAAGCGGCAGACAACAGTCCCCAAAACCCCAGTTCTGAACACCCTCGGTGTCTTCTTTAGAGGTTTTACTGTCATTTCCTTCAGTAGTTATTGGTGCAGCGCCACTGCAGGTCAGCAAGTTTTTCAATTAGTTTGGTTGTTTTGACACAATGTAGTGGGAAAGCGAACCGCAGCAGCTGAAAATGCAACAAATGTTCCAATTTTGGCCCCTAATCCCCTAATCGAACCGAGTCTACTGGACTACCAGGCATGAACATACCTATTAAAAACACACTGAGAAAACATAAAACAGTGGTGAACCTTCCTAGGAGTGGCAAACATGGCATGTATGGGAGAGTCTAAAGGACAGAACCACTGCTGACTATCACAAAGGCCTGTCTCATATTTATGTAATACAGTTAGATGGTCCAAAAGACTCTTTAAAAGCTCTGGGTGAAATTATGTTACCCATCTAAAAAATCCAAAAGCAGAATGTTCAGCCATCAGTTGGTGACTTTAAGCTTAAAGACCAAAATTGCGCCAGTACACCTTCCTTGGAATGGCTCAAAGATTAACAATAAAAACCATTCACTCTCAAAGACCATCCATTGTGGAAAATTGAAAGCAATTTCGCAAAGAAGACTGAGACAAGAGTATTGAATCTAGTCCCAGACACTTGATGGCACTTGTTAAAGCCAAGGGTGGCACAAGCAGTTATTACGTTTAGGGGGAAAGTATGTCTTTCACAGAGGGTCATTTTAACTTGGAAAGGGTTTTTCTTTAACAGAATTATTTGAAAACGGCGTTTTCTTTTCTCTCAGGTCATTTTTGTCTGATAATGTTTGATTGTCTGAAATACTAAATTATGACCAAAACGCAAACCAAAATAAATCTGTAAAGGGGGAAAAGTACTATAGAGTAATCTGACTCCTACTTGAACAACTCATGAAAAATTGTTATTATTCATGCCCATAGCAGTTTTAAGTAATTTAATTTAACGGAAGTGAATGGAAGATTAGGATTAAAAGAATGTTCCTGACCCATATGCAGACTCATGCAAAGGACACAGAAAGTAGAATCGCAAAGTGGCTTTCCTTACAATATTTACACGACTAAGTTCAATGACGGAAGCATTTTCTGAGACCGGGTTTCTGCTGCCTCCTGACGTTGATGGGAAAGTTAGTAATGAGTCAAAGACTAGGAAGACTCACATGCACAAAGTTATTCCCAGTCATAAACAGGCTTTTTTGATTGTGTCGCAATAGCTTTAAATTTAAATTAGTGTTTTATGCCGCAATGTTCAGTGAATGTTGAGCAGATCTTCTTGAAACAGCCAACAGGCTTTTAGATCTTTGGCTGAAAACTAAAAGGTGCATAATTTGATCTCACCATGTTTTCGTCTTTAGCCTCGCTTCTTGTTTTGTTTTGTTTTGTTTTGTTTTATCAAACCTTCTCATTTCTGATTGCTCTCCACCCGCTTTTATAAATAAATTGCCAATTTACCCACCCGGATTGCGCCTGCTATTTACCAACTTCACTCTAATGTTGCTGGGGGTTTCTTCGTTCGTTGGCAGATTCTCCGTCTTATGCCCCGTGTTGTTTTATTCTTCATGTCGGTTTTGTTCCATGCGCTAATGGTGTGCTGATATCTTAGGTCGGTTTTATTTTAATCACATAAATGAAGGAATGAAGCAACTCCGAGAGAGGTCAAATCTTTTTGCCACAAACCTTATCCTAAATGAGTTAAACGCATATCAGCCTGTCTGGAGTTAAATCCCATGGAGCTTTTAAATAGGTTTTCCTTCACAGTTCTCTTCCTCGATGCTAAAACTCCGCGACCTCATTATATCTCTGTTTTAGTTTTCTTTGAGGATATTTCAAGATGGGGTCCTGTGTGATTGAATATGTTAGCTGTAAGAATCCGTCTGGATGAACTCTGACCAGAAACCTCTAGTTAAATTAGTAGTTTACTAAATTCAGTTTTAGTTCATAATGTTCAGTAACATGAAGCTGTTCCAGATGAAGGCGTGAAAAAGTGTTTGCCTTCTTACAGATTTAATCTGTTTCTGCTGTTTGTCACAACTAAATGTATTCGATGATCAAACAAGACTTCTACCAAAAAAAAAAAAAAAAGCAATCCATAACCACCTAGCCCTGTATGAAAATAGTGTCAGGTTGTTAAATCGTTGTGAGAATCTCCTGCTTTTTCTGACGCTTCACCTTCACGAAGTCATCACAACGTCGCTCCGCGATTAACCCTTTAACAATGTCTTTACCACGTTGAGCTTAGCTGAGGCGCAGTTCCTCCAGGTGTTTGCTAATGTCTGCAGGCTAATCTGAAGGAGAAGAGTGGGGGGAGGAATTCTGTGTGAGGCTGAAGCTTTGAAGCTTGAAAACTGCATTTCAGAGGAGGAGCTAACCCTCGGAGGCGGAGGTAGGTCCACCCAGGCGTTTTGCACAGCTGAATGATGGCAACTTGATATTAAAGGATTTCTCAAAAATGCATAAAGGAGCCACGGCAACACTCCAGGTATGATGAGAGAATATTACAACATGATGTAAAGCTCAAAAAAGTTGATTTTGTATTAGAACTTTACACAGGCAGCCAAAAGATTAACGCGAAAAGTGCAAAGGCAAAAAATTAAAAGAGGGTTTATTTCCGTGTAGCTCCCCAGCCTCATTAAAACGAAGCTGGGCTTTCAGTTCGTGACAACTGGTGATCCTAAAAATAGCCGCCTGCCGTGACGTTAAGGAATGCTTCCATCCATCAGATGAGCCATTAGGCCTTGATGAGGGGCGGCTCTGGCACTTTGCTATCCACACAGGAAAGTCAGGTGAGAAAAATACAAATAATATCGTTCCATCTGTCTAGCTAGCTAGCCATCAAGCTATCTGAAAAATATATTTTTCATGTATCATTTTCTGCTGCTCTGTCTCAACCCCCCACCCCCACGCACAAATGTTTACATTGCATTGAAGTTTCTACCCTGACCAAATATTCAGTAGGTATGAATCATTTTGGAAGTGGCTGTAGGTCCCATCCACAGCTTAATTATAATTCTGTTCCTGTTCGGCCCGGTCGGTGCCGTTTTTGATTTCGTCTCAGAGTCTGCCACTTTCATCACTTCCTTCGTCCGTCGACTGTCTGGGTTTCTCTCTGGTCACTCTTTATTGCTCTGGATCAATGTCTTCCTGTCTCTGGGTTTGCTTTGTCTCTCTCCCCTGGTTTGACTCGCATCTCGGCAGCAATAATCAACAACTTCTGTTGCTGCATAAAAGTCCCACATAATGATCTCTGTTTAGAATGTGAGAGAGTGGTTGTGTTGCAACTGATACATTACCTGGTGTACGTGTTACTCAAATGTTCTTTTTTTCAAGGCGAGTAGCACCATTATTATTGTTTTTCTTAACTCTTAATGGACTACTGACAATTGGAAGTAATTTACACATTCTGTTCAGGCAGCCAATTTAAATTAGATGTAAAAATAAATAGAGAAATTTTACTATTTGAATAAAAGCTTTCTTTATTAAACTTTAAGGGACCTTTATGAAACATAAAATTTGCATAATCGGTTTGTAACACAAAGTACAGCTATTCAAATTCATAAATTCAGCAGAGAATCAGTTCTTGGGCAAACTGGAGTTTACAAACCTGTTAAATAAAGTTGATTCTGTTTCATTCCTTACCCGTGTTGCAGAACACATGCTGTATGTTTAAATAGCAAAAAATATGTTTTTATTGAGTGCTATACATCCCCACGACAGGTGCAATAAAATAGTTATTTGTTAAACTAAGTATGGGATTTATTTAATAAAATTCTCTTGTGATATAGCTTATTTTTCTCTTTTTTTACATCAAGGCATATGATTAAGATCATAGAGACTTCCCAAAACTTAGGAGAAAAAATACAACTGCTTGAATCAAAGTCAAGACTAATTAAACACATATATATATAATACAATGTACATCTTTCTACTGGTTAGAAAATAAAGGCCTTTGGCTAAAATAATGAAATAAACATAGCCAGATTATCAACCAGCCAATTTAACTCTAAAATCTTTAAGACTTTTCAGACTTTTCTTTACCTTTTATGGAAAAACCTTCAGGTCTTCTCTGATTATTTAGGGCTCGCATGCTTGCAGCTTGTATAGGCCCAGCCTTATTGGAGCAATATTTGAGTATCACTTCAAAGACACGGCTTTACCTCTCTGTGAACGTAGTCGTTCATGGCTGCCGGCCACACTGGGGTTGATGCAGGTGTTAGCAATAGGGGGAGGTAGTTAGGGCAAAATCTCTCCAAATAGGTATGCGTGGCAGGAAGTGTTTCCCTTAGCAACACAGGGAATGGATGGAGTTCCGATCGTAATCATAAAATATGTCAAATTGACTTTTTCTTAGCTTTATATTATGCTAAAAATGAGTGATGAGTGATTATTTTCGCTCATCAAAAAATATGCTTGGAGTGCTGCCTTGATTCTTTCATGCATGTTTGAGGAATCCTTGAATGAGACTCATTCAAGGATTCCTCTCAGGGTTTCATCTCACAAAGCTCCGCCCGTTTCCACAAAGCTCCTCCGTGCTGGAGGCGGAGCGTTGGAAAGAGGAGGAGCTTCTTAAAGAGACGGAGGTCAATTTCAAGGCATCAAACTGCGAAATGTTGGATATATTCAGCATTTTAATAACAACTGCAGGTTTGTTTTCTTAAACTTTCATAAATGCATCAATCATTTGTTGAGAAACGGAATAGCAGTAGAACCTATAGAAGCACTACAAATCGTGATCTTCGCTTTTAGATGGTGTAAGTTTTGAAATCATCACCACCTGATTTTCAGACCATAACTGACATTAAATATTCACTTGGAGGCTTATGAATTGGCTAAAGATGAGTCAGAACCGCACTAATTGTAAAGTGCTGTAATTGCTTTGATTCAGTGCTGTGAAATACTTTATTTGTATATCTCTTTTTGATCATTTTATTGTACTTACTTTTGATCTAAACTTCTCATTGAAACTGTAAACGGTCCTTCAAGGGACGGGTGTTGCGAATTAGCCACGGCTAGAAACAATGTGATGCAGGCATTAGGTTGTCTTGATCTGTCCCTAGCGAATAAGCAACAACAAAAACAACACAAAGCTACTTGACTGTGCTATAAAACGGCACCATGCGCACAGAAAATATACAAAGCTTATGAATTGAAGCTTCAAAGCATCAGTTTGAAGCCTTTAAGTGATGATTCTGCATTTGGATTTTCAGCAGCTGGCAGGAAACGCTGATCAGTCTCTTCTTGGTTTTAGTCTTATTGTGTAGAAGAATCTAAGTTATTTTGTTGCAAAACACAATGTACCGCAGGAGACACTGTGTGTGAACCTGAAAGGTGAACAGTGTCACATCTCTGGGGTCCCCCCACGCTGCGTTATTGCAACTAAAAGGAAGCTCAAGAGCTCTAGATATTTCTCAACAAAAAAGTTGTATTCACAGAAAAGACGAGAGGTCTCCAGTGGCAAGGCGATTCAATACAGATGAGCGTGACGCCCTAATTCCTGAAATATTAAAGTATCAAAGAGGTGACAGAGCGAGAGCCACTTGATTAAAAGGGAGGAACCAAACTCACAACAGAAAGTTCAGAAGGTTTAAATGAGAAAATATTTTCTCTGAATCAAAAAAAAAAAGAATAAAAATGGTACCATCTGAATTGGTAACCTTCCTTTTTATTGGCTGTCGTCCTGCTTGATTTAAGCAAGGTGTAGAAATCTTCAGCGGAGGTCAGGCCAGGTCTTTGAGAAGGACAATTTCAGAAGCCTACTTTATCAGTTCACACTTTATCCAGTGTGAACTGAGTTCAAGTTTCAAACATCCTCTGGTAAAAATTAGCACTAAAGCTAACTAAATTGAATTTAGGCTAAACCCAAAGTTAAAGTATGTTTAAAACTCAGATTTTAAACCCACATTAGGTCGTTTTTTTTCTGTAGTTGACCTTCGGAGCGTGAGCTGACACAACAGCACAGACACACACACCTCCTTAGGTCTGGTAAAAACTTAGAGCCAGTGATGCTTTATGCTCGTCAGACTTGGAATTCGTTCCGTAAACTAAATAATAATTAATTTAAAAAGCATAAAGTAAACAAGACGGCGCATACCAGTTTTACGTTAAAAGAGAATTTAAGAAAATATTTCTTCATAAAATCAAAGGATAGATTTCATAACACATCTGTTTCATGTTTTTGATGCTCAGTAATCATTTGACGAGCTTTTAAGGAGCCCGGTTTGTCCCGGTCTGTTTTGAGGTGAGCAGATGGACGCAATAATCTTGGCAGGATGTAAAACAAAATGCCTGATCACTCAAAGAGCAGCAGAGGGACGACGAACCCCACTTAGAGATAAATTTAGGAGGAACCTGAGCTGTGTCACGGCATATCAATCAGGACAGACATCGTGATGATCTCTAAATCACTCTGATGTTCATCTATCAGCTGCATTTGACCTTTTTTTTTGTCTCTGGCTGTGTGGATAATCCTTGAATGTCTTCTCTGAACTGATTTTGACCAAAACTGAAGAAAAAGCAGGAAGAGTTAGAATTAAACAAAAAAGTTTTTGTCACTCTATTCCTGCTGTTGAAACTCCTTTTTAATTACGACATTGTTGCAATGAAATTCAACAGGTTTTTATTGATCGACTTTCGCAGCTTTAAAGTTTCCAGTTTTGTGATTGTCAGATGTGATCAATTCTGTAAAGTTAGAAGGTTCTACTTCAACAGCCTTTTGTGGTTTTTAATTGATATTTGTACCAGTGATTTAATTCACTCCTTAAAACAATAACTGCAGATTCAAAGTATTTGGCTATTGATTATTGATAAGACAGAACCCCCCCCCCCTCCAACATTTTTCAAATCAGTTTTTTTTTTGTCTTTTTTTTTTACTTAAAAAAAGCACCCTCTTATCCAGTAACTCTGCAAGGATAAAGAGGTTTAGGCAAAGGAAGAAAAATGTGCAAAAAAAAGTTATCTTTATTCATACACACATCAACTTACACCATACATATAATTTTTCCTACAAAGACATTTAAAAAACATTTCTTACATCCGTACCAGCACATCCAGACCATTTGAGTGTGAAACACATATTCTGTTGCCAAGCAATAGTCAGACATTGAACAGAATGAGCCTCAATGAAACAGCATGAGGGAGCCCCCAGTCAGATAGTGGAAAATATCATCATGTGATGGAAAGAAAAATAAGTCAAGCAAAAGGATTGTGGGGTATTTAAGAAACGTCAAGCAAGTATCTATGTTACCTTCAGCTCTTATAAAAATGCTACGTATATCAAATATGACTTAAAAGAAGTTTGTCTTTGTAATTTAATGCCTTGAAATTGGGCCTCTGTCCCTTTAAAAACTCCTTCTCTTTCTGAATCTCCACCTTTAGGAAGCCATCACAACATGGCTCCTGTATTAACGTTTTAAACCACTGTGTCGCTGACAAGTAGCTTGTATATTAAACTCAGCAGGTGTGCAGTTCCACTAGGTGTTTGCTAATTGCTGCTGGCTAGTCTGAAGGAGCTTTGTGATGAAGTTGCGGTAACAACATTTTGGTTGTCATGGGAGATTAAAGGGTTTCTCAAAAATACATGGAAGATTGAAGATTGAAAACAAACTCCAGGTATGTTTTTGATGAGTGAATAACATAACGTGACGTAAAGCTCAAAAAAGTCAATTTTACATAATACTTCCCCTTTAATAACTTTAGCAATATTAGTTCTTTCTGGTAAGTGTGTTTTTTTATGTCATAAAAAATAAGTAATTTCTGTTTGCTTGTCAGGTTTGGTATTAACATGTCTGAGTAAAATAAGCTACTACTACAGATGTAGCTAACAAGCTTAAATAACTAGCTAATTCCAGCTTCAGTGTAACCTAAACCGCTCCATACAAAAAAAAATCATCAGAAACATTTAACATTTTTTTTGCACCCAACTGGTGCTTCTGAAACCCACAAAAATGATTTGTTGTGTAATCAATGGTCTAAAAGCCCCAAATTAATGACATTCATGACCGTCATGAAAGCAGTTGAATTTTTCACTAGCGCTGCACATCCTTTGTTCTGATTGGTTACGAAATGATAAACTGACCCGGATACTCGCAAAACCTACTTCAGAAACACTCTAAAAAATGAGAAAATCTACTTAAGATATTATGCCTGCTTTCCACATGAGCAGATCATGCCTCATATTATATAATATTATTAGCAGTCTACCTTTTAGACTCCTGACGATGCTGCATAGGTTCGCTAATTTGTCAGTGTGTGGGAGAACCTCTTCAGTATATCTGACTCAACCATTAGTCCAACATATTTATTGCCATAGATTTTCTATATTTTGTATTTTCTGCATAAACAGATCAGTGTGAAACTTTGTGTTGCAAAATGACAAGCATGGATGAGAAGTCATCACACAACATATATACATTACATAGTCATTATCGACTACATGCTGCTTATGCCACGTGCATCACCGTCTGGCAGGAAAAGTCCATTTGTGTGCCAGTGCTCACACAGCCACTTGCAGAAGTGTTTATATTCTATGTCATATTCATAAATTCAGTGCATTTTATCGAGATTTTATGTTACCCCCATCAGCTTTACAAGTTTATAAACTCAGTTTTCCCCGTTTTTCTTTCAAGCCAGCTGGAGAATGTACCAGTTTTCAAGTTATGCCACACACTGTAAAAATGAAACAAGTGGAGTTTACCTAAAAAAAAAAAATTACTCGTTGCCTCAAAGTCTTTAGCTTAAATTACCTCGTCGAGTTACATTAACTTGTGCAATTTTAGTGAGCGTGGCTTAAGTTAACTTAATAAATCTGAGTATGTTTTAAATGACACCCAAAGCTCAATTTGTGTAGCTTTAAATTACTTATGTAGAAAGAAAATGATTTGATTGAAGTAGTTCCTGCTTCATATTTGCTTCTCTGCTCAAACCTTGATAGAAAATATAGGAAGCAGCTATAGTTTGTTTGTTTTTTGTGCTTCTGAAAAAAGTTATTGACACATCAAGACATACAGTATTTTCTCTTTCACATATCCAAAATGAATACAAATTTGCTTGTGGGCTCAATGTTGGCACAAGACGTAACCGAGAGAATCCAGTTAAAAGGATTTTCAAAATAAAAGATTCTTCAGACTCAGATAATACATTAAATGGAAATATTTGATTACTTCTTGTAATTAAATATTGGACCGGTACCGGTCCGCCGCCCGGGGGTTGGGGACCACTGACTCACGCAATATTTACACCGATCTATGTGACAGATGGAGTGAAGGTTCACCACCTGACCTGAAATATAACGACAGCTACCCTGGAAAAAAGCGCATATTGCACTGTGGACGCTGACAGACCAGCGACGTTTCAACACTGGACATAACAGTTGCAGAGCGTGATGTAACAGAGGCCACCTGGAGAGAGACACAAGATGCTGAGAACGGATGTATAGACGGGAAAGAACGGGTGGAGTACAGCGGCAGGACCTGGACATGCTCTAAAAATGCCAGATGTATCAATCGGAGCAGTGCATAAACGAGGACGTGAGGGCAGCATATCAATAATTTAGAGACAGTTGAGTGACAAACTGACAAGATTTCATATATTTAATGGTGGCCTGAGTGACAAGTTTCTGATTTTATATCCTAAATTATGTCTCTTTTTAAATTTTGTAAAATATTCATGCAAACATGACGGTAAAGTTTCAATACTTCAGCAGACTTGAGTCGTCAATATGTGTGAGTTTCATTTCTGGACTGACACTGAAAACTTAAATATATGTAAGTAATTGGATAGGAGGGGGTAGTAGTAGTAGGGAGATTTGTCAAATATATTATGGTTTCATGCAAATTACTGTAAAGTTCCCAATGATGGAATCTCTTCATATTTTTTTTTTATTCAATAATCTGAAACAGCCTGGAAATCTGAGAAAGGGCAAATGTTTTTTGGTAGCAATGGGTCTTTGGAGGTTGCAACACATTGCAGGGAAACTAAAAGTATTATTGTGTTCGATTTCCTTATCCTGACTGAAAATCTATAGGAGATATTTGGCATGGCTGAGTCTCCACCTGCCTCCCGCGTAAACACTAACTACACGAGGGACTTTCTGTCCAAAGCTGTGTGTTCCCTCCAGGCAAAGTACAGAGAGCTTAATGGATTCTGTGTCAAAGTGGAGTCAAGCTGCTCGGATGGTGGATGGCAGGTGGCCAAACATCTGATTGTAAACATAGTTTGATCCAACTCTTTAACACACAATTAAACTTAGAATGATTTTTCAAAACCTATCCAATGATACTGACTCGACGCCTGAAAGTTGAAGATTATCGAAGGGAGACTATTTGCAAAATAACAATCCGACTTCTAAATTTAGAACCAACCAGAGCAGAAATTAATTAGGAACATCCTTCCAGTCTCAGATGACGGATCTCCATTTTATATGACTGACAGCAGTATCCTATCACTGAGACCCGGACATATGTGTTTGATTAAAGGAACCGCATAAAGATTGTTTGTCGTTTTGCATTAATGAGAAGTGAAACAAGAGGGAAAAATACATTCTCCTCAAATCCCAGTTAATTGTGGAGTTCCGCAGGGCACCTGATGTGTACCACTACTTTTTACGTTATTGCAGCACGAGTCAACGTTTAAATGGTGACACCGCTGAAAAACAAAACACAAAATAAGTAACAGGCACGTTCCGAACGCACTGCTAAAAAGGCCCAATTAACTTAACAACAATAATGTAAATAACTTAATGGAAGATATTACATGGTAGATTAATTCAACTAGATATTATTGGGTTGAATGTATAGTGTGGTGTTTTACATATTTTCTTTTTGGACTTTTTCACTTAAGTCAGATAAACTGTAAAATCAGGCAAAGATGATACTTTGTCGATTAAAGTATTTTAGCTGGATGAATTAATCATTTTTGTTAATAAGCTCCTATATTTTGGAGAGAACTTGTTTATTAAAATATGTCTGAAGAGCTTTGCTCTTCAAGAACATCAGTGATGAACTTACTTGTTGGTATTTAATACTGTATTCATAAGACTGAAAATTATTTCCTGATAATCAGGTGGTTCCCCAAGTTGGTAATTTTGTTCTAAGTTACGATTTTTGTTAATAAAAGCCTCTAGCATTTATTAATAGTTATTCAAAGCCTAACAAAGCCTACTGATGCACAACACACGATGTAGCATTTATGTTTCTGATGTTTCGTCCTTTTTGTCTCCCTTATTGACTACACAAATCTCCTTGGGGCAGTGGTTCCCAAAGTGTGGGGCGCGCCCCCTACGGGAGGTGCAGTGCCATTGCAAGGGGTGGGGGGAGCGGGAAGCGCTATGGATGTATGGAAAAAAAAAATAAAACAGTTACGCAAAAGTGTTTCACTGTAAAGATGGTTTGTAGTTTGTTTTGTTGCAACCTGAAGTGTGAAATAAACTTCAGTGGAGTTTGAAAACATATGATGTGTATAGGTTTATGTCTGGTTGAACGTCGTGTGTGCCCAGTTGATTATTTTTTCCTTTTTGGTGGGGATTTTATTGTAATCCATATGGGGGCCCAGAAAATCTTTGGGAACCACTGCCCTGGGGTTTGTTTCTTTCAATAACACACTGTCATCTTCAAGGGAAAAAGGAAAACCAGTCCATCAGACTCACTTAGCATTTATTGTGTTGCCTTTATTTCCTCCCCTGACGCATTAGCATATTATTGCCATTTGCTAGTTTCTTACCTCCGAGCTTGTACAGTCACTCACGCCACACATGAATAATTTAAAAGGGGGTTATGTATAGCCACAGAAGAATTAAGAAAAGACTCATCTTGACTAATGAAGCCGTCATTATGTCCTGCGTCTGCCGTCTGCAGACACACACGAGGAGCATAGGAACAAGCCGAGATGAACTCGGTAGATCGATGAAAAGCGTTTGAAGGCGGCACTTTGCTTTCAGGCCCGTAATTCTTCGCCGCTGAGTCGACTCGGAAGCGTAGAAGTCGATAAAAGTCACAGTTAAAGCATGTCTCATTGACTGCGTAAAAAAAAAAAAAAAATCCCCACCATATTGCGGATGTCGTAAAGCAGCACGGATTATGGCAAATCACTAAAAACCCAAAGAAAGTATAATGACGGGGGCACAGGAAAATTGGTCTGAAGAAAGTTACCACAGGTTGTTCCTAACAGCCTTCGACGATGGCGCTGGGAAAGAACCGAGCCATGCTGGATGTCAGTGTCTGGGGAATTATATGCTTTGCAGCCACGGCGATCCCCCTCATGCTTATAAGCGTTTAGGTGCTTGATCCCAGCTTCAAACCTAATCATATTTGCACGGTTCTGTCCTTTAGGATGAAATGTGGTGGAGAATAATTTACATTTTGCTTTATCAGTCAGGTCTCTCGTTCTTCCGTCAGTCTTCAATGACAAAGTGAGAATTTTACTTTCTCTGGAAAGCAAAATCCATCGTCTGTCTGGAAGTGTTCCTCTGAACTAGACTTGCATCAATGTCAGCTGTGCAAATTGAGTTATTTTCTGTCACTGCAGGACTTCTGGACCTGATTTGTCACAAATAAAGAAACTTGAAGATTCAGAAAAAATGCTGTCGTTTTTTTGCTCCTTGCTTCACAGTAAAGCAACAATAACAATTTGATTTATGAAACACTACTAATTTGTAATTAAGATAAGGGTTTACTGATTATTACTTCAAGTGGAAATCGGCCTAATTTTTTTATTATGACTTTCTTTTGATGACTTGTGTTTCATAACTAAGCAAATAAGCATCAGCTCTAAGGATGGTGAAATAGAAAAGACCCAGAATATGTTTCATGTTTTCTTCTAGTTACAGTAGAGGTGCAGAAAAAAAAATCTATTCTATAGAGAATCACAGTTTTGGGGAAAAAGCTCAAAAATTGACTATAGACAGTTTAATGTTTTTTTTTGTAATATTATATTTTGAATAATAATGATAATAATGCTTTTTTTCATTTAAGAAGGAGCCATGCAGCTTAGCTAATTGAATCCTGCTAATTTAAGTTACAATTTGTTTAAGTTTATGCACAAACCTATTTTTATTTCAGTATAAATAGATATAAATAAATGTTCTATTTCATCACAATGTCGTTTTTTCTCGTCAGTCACATAATTTAAACAGAATTTCTGGACCATTTGATAAGAAAAATTGGTTTCTGAATTAAAAATCGTTGCTAAATCGAATCGTGACCCAAAAAAAGCAAATTGAATCGAGTCGTTAAGCACTTAATAATTCGCGTCTCTGTTAGCAACAGAACCGTTCAGAGGTCTTTACCGCTCTGGGAATTTACAATCACATTGACCTTTATTTGTTTAAACATCTTAACATAATCATCGAAAGGTCATTGGTTGATCAAGTCCCTGCAGTGACCACATCTGACCTTCCAGACCGGTTAGAGCTAACTTTAGCTTTGCCCGTTCTTGTCTTTCTGCTTTGAAAATAAGACTGCAGGTAAATGATTACTGAAGTAAGCTGCTATTTCTTTCCAGGCGAGTGTGTTAATCAAGCAATTGTTGTCTTCACAGAAAGCAGTCTGGAAACAGATTCATAAAGAGGTGACTGGCAACTCTTGTTGCAACCATGTGCTTGATTAAATGCAACCTTTGTCAGGCTTCCTTTTTGAGTTTTCTGCTCTTTTTGCAGCTGCAGATACCTTCGGGGACCCCTGCACAGACAGGAGGTAGAGGCGTAGAAAAGCCCTTTAATGGCTAAAACAAGGACATCATTTAAATAAATACTGCAGGTAAAAGCATGACCCAGACGGACCTGATTTTTCTTTTCATGCTGCTTCTTGAGGACAAAAGTTTTTGTTCTGGAGCTTTTAGACCACAATGAATAAAGCTGCTTCCATCTGACTGGGAAAATCACATTTCACTCTTTGCTGATGCTAATTGTAAGAAATTCATGTCTGGTTAATGTCTTTGTATCACTGAAGCCTCTAAAAGAGTACACTTTATACTAAAAAGTGAGCCATTGATCAATATTGTCTTGTTTTGTTTTGTTTTTTTCTTTCATGTCCAAATAGAAGGGTTCAAAGAGCAATCTGGGTACTTTTCTATGTCTACTATGTCTAGTCACATTCATCTCTCCATACTCCAAAGATAATTTCTAGAAAACATCCTCTAAGAAATATGAGAATATTTACCTTTTTTTGTCATTCCATATGCGTTCATCCATAGTATTGGTTTCACATTCTGATCGCTTGGATTTATTATGAAACTCATAGCACAGAAACTGAATGAGTTGAATGAAATTTGTCTGCAGCAGACAAAAGAACACGAACTCGGTAACGCTGCTGGGGATTATATAAATGTTTTAAACTACGATTAAATGTCAATTTTTGCCAATCATACTTACATCTATTGCTGGGCAACTAAACCAAAAGAAGATGCTAGCCTGTAAAATACATCGTGGACTTAAACTGGATACCCCTCACGGTTGCTAAGTGATTCAAAATGAGCTCCTGCAGTAACTTCGGTGCCATTAAGCTGGAAATATTACGCCATTAAATAGAACAAAGAGCAAATTAAAACATCATAGAAAAATTTGCGTCTTGTGTTGGCGTGTCCACAGCAGCACAGTTCTTTCAACATTTGTTTTCTCAATTACATTAAATTGTGAACAAAGCTGTTAAACTGCATAAACCACATCCTGCATAACCAAGGAAGTAACAAATCTGCTCTAGAAACGCTGCTTAGTCTGGACTGTAAAGTCAACTTTTAAGATCTATCTGGCTTCACAGCTGTGAAGGAAATGAACTGAAGAGCAGCTTAAAAATCTATCCCATATTAGATTCATTACTGTGAAACATGTATGAAAACCTTTAAAAACTGTAACTAAATGTAGTTTTCCCTACCCAGAGTCATCAACTACAGCGTCTATTCCCGTATCGCGTTAATACGGCTATGGACAAGTGCTGGTTTTAAGAAGAAGAGTGCCCTCTTCAGGAAATGTACCGCAATTGCAAGAATTGTGCATAAATAATAATAAAAAAATTCCAATGTCTCCCTTAATGTTGTAACTTCAAAATACTATTCAAATGTATATTAATATGTGGACCAATTAAGGACTAATTTCTTATAGAAAGGTCTTTGACTGCCCATTGATTTGTAAACGTCTAAGTCAAATTCATGCAGTTTTCTCTATGTCCAGGAGATGTCAGCACTATCCTTAAGAAAACACAAATTTATGCCGCATGCTGTTGGAAAGTTTTTTGTTGTTGTTGTTGTTTTTTTTTTTTAAATAATGACAGTTGTAGTCACTATGTGGAAATAGATATTTTTATATTAATCAAAATGTTGATTTCTTGAATTGTCAAGTTTGGAACTTCAGCAAATGTTGGAACTATGTTTCTTCAATCTGATGTCAATATTTCATCCATGGTAAATTGTGGGCCAGAACATTTTTTTTACACAGTTTAAATCACACTGTGAAATAGAAATACTTCTGATATGCTTAAAGGCTTCTCTGCAGTAA
Organism: Girardinus metallicus; assembly: GCA_903067095.1. Taxonomy (NCBI): domain Eukaryota; kingdom Metazoa; phylum Chordata; class Actinopteri; order Cyprinodontiformes; family Poeciliidae; genus Girardinus; species Girardinus metallicus. Next base: position 15,551 of record CAEGAE010084850.1, read on the forward strand.
CTGACAAGTAAACAAAAATTTTCCCTCAGTGAATAAAAGTTTAAATACCAAATCCTGCACTGAGGATACAACCTAACAGCATGACTCAGCATAGCAAAACAGTAATAAAATGTATACTGTGTCGGATTAGTTGAACCGGTTCCAGACCGGGGATCAGAAAGAGCTGAGTGAGTCCAAACCCAATCGATCACTCTGTCTTCAATGTGCCTCGTTGTCTATCTGCCATCAATCAGCCGATGCGAGACGCCTCCCAAGGTCAGAGTCCAGACCCTCCCAGAGCAAGACATGATTTAGCACTTTGTCAGCAGGCGCTAACATCGGTCAGCAGGCGTTAACGTCCAGACGTCTCTTTCAGGCGTACAGCAGATTTATCTAACTGCAGCTGTCCACTTAGGGAGACAGACAGAAAAAAGGGAAGTTCATAAGTAACAAACTGTAGATGAATCTCCTACCAGCAGGTGGTGCACTTGCTGTATCTTATTTCTCCTGGATTATTCGTTGCTGCTTTTAGGCAACCAGAAGTTATGGAGGAAACTGGTGAAGGCCTAAGAGATTTTAGAGAACATTTGGTAATTAGTAGCATCATAAAAGCAGAGGAACAAGCCAGAAGGCTCAGGTATAAAGTTAGCCGTGTACACTAGAGATGAACTCTTCATGTATGATAAAGAGAAAGCAAGTGTTGACGCAAACCCTTAATATACAACAGGTCATGTAGGGGAGACAAGAAACATGGCTGTGGCAGCATCGTTCTATGGCAGAGACATGGAATCTGGTTAGCATAAGAATAAAGATGGAGAGAGCAATGCTGGAATGAAAACTTTTTAAAGGCTGTAAAAGTCTGAGGCGGAGATTTACCTCCCAACTATTCTGCATAGAAACCAGACAATGGGATAGTTTAGATTAAGCCATAGTCAAAGTCAGAGTCTAGATTTGAATTCATCTCAGAATCTGTCGGTACGTCACATAAAATCCTAATACACTTAGTGTAGCCCAACACCCTGGGAAAGCGTAGCCCCGCAACCAGACAAACTTTGAAAATTTCCACAAAAGTGGGCGGAGAAAAGAGACACTGACGACACTATGGTCAGGACGAACGAAAACACTGCTGCCAACTTAATGACATTAAGTTACATTTAGTGACTTTTCAGACCCATCTAGCGAGTTTTTTTTTGCCAGGAAAGCGACTAGTGACAAATCTACCGATTTTAAATTTTTTTTTCTTTTTAAATTTTGTCACAGATTTTTATCTCAACATGTGAAAGCACCAATCGCTCTGCAGCAACTGTCCTGAGTGAGATGGTTTCATACTCGAAAGTGGGACTGTGACGTAAAAATCAACCAAGTTGTACCATTGTTACCAATAAGGAAAATTCAACTGCAGTAGCCACCCTTCGACCCAAAGAGGGCAGCACCAAGACAGTTTTATGCCAAAAATAATGAAATAAATTCACACAGAACTGTTGCAATTTGCTCAAAAAATATAAAGATGGCACCTTTGAGGTTCAATTTGTACAGGTTATCTACAAAAAAAGTAGATCTTGTGTTGGGTTTCTCTAAGTCTGATGCCATATGTCTGAATTTACGTGGCTCATTCTGGATTGTCGTTTTACAACATAAAAGTTTCCAACGAGTAATGAGGAAACAAAAGTTGCGAAACAAAACATTTGTGTCCCTGTAATTGTTCATCTATGTCATATTAAAGGTCAGAGTACAATGGAGCTGCTTTTGTTTTCGTCCTCTGGAACCTTCTGTAACTACACACTACCTGGATGATGGGTTATCCTTAAGAGAAACTTGGATTTTACAAGATTACATCCCTCTAAGACGTTTCTCTTCCTCTTAAGTGACACGTCATGCAACAGTTGGCTTTTATTGCTGAGCTATGTTTTTGTGAAAGCTCATAAGATTCTTAATCACTCACATGAAAACAATGGTGAGTTTACGCATCAGTCGTCATCTAGATTCCTTTCTAATTTGAAAATAAAATAATAAAAAAAAAAAATCATCTGAGCCAAATCAGAACCAAAAGTCTTACATTTTTATCAAGTTAAATCTCCCAATAGCAGCACATTATGTTTTCAGGAGCCTTCCTCAGCACACAAACTCTGAAAAACGCAGGAAGTAAACGAAATAAAGTGAGGAGAGGGCAGCAGTGTGGGCTCCATAACAACAACAATGATGAAAACAAGTGTATATTGCTCTGAGAACTTCAGAGAAAGTCGATGCCGTTTATAGGGTGCCTCTAGTCTGGTAGGAAGTAAAAAGCCACCAAAATAAAAAGCTTTTATTATCTCTAGTAGAGAAGGATTTAATGTGGTCTGAAATTCGATACTTAAAATAAAACAAAAATATAAAACAGCAAGTTTTAACATGTTGATTAAAATGCTTATTTACTGTTCTGAAGATACTGGTAACATTCTGATCTTGTATTGTGCAACAAGCTTTCACAGTGGAACCACCTCATCTGCAGTAGCCACCCTGGATGCTCGCATTGTGTTTCGAATTAACTCTGGAAAGATCAACTTCGGTTGTTTGTACAATGCAGTTTATCTTACAGTGTTATTTCTTTTATTCCCCCTGATATAGGTTTTCAGAAATCTATCCAATTCCGTTTGTTTTAATCGAGAATCAGGAGAGCTATGTTTTTGCATTACGGAAACCTCCGGTCGGTAGGTGGCAGCAGTGTTTAAATTAATCAACATGGTGGCGCAAACAGGTAGAAGAAGACACATATCACCCCCACAAACACTTAGAGCTGACGGAGGAGGATAACATGGCGGACGGTCTGAAACCCGTCTACTTCCAAATGGAAGAGATGATACAATGTATATTTCACACCCGAATGTATGCTCTTATTGTGAAGGGGAGAAGGCGAGAAGACACCAATGGTTGTCCTTCATCCTAGTTTTGGTTTTGGTTGGAAGACATTGAGAATAAAACAAGACTCAAATTACTTTTTCGTCTTTTTCTGCCCACTTCCACAGTATCACGTTTAAACAAGGTACGTATCACGTTATAACGCGATAGCGCTTGAAATTTCATTTTTCCTGCGTGATGGCAATACGCCTCCGTAAGATGGGGAATTTTGTGACAGAAAAAAAAAATCAGCGGCAGAGGTTAGTAAAGCAAATATGAAGGAATACTAGAGCCACACTGACAGGATTTTGTACTGTTTAAATACAAGAAAAAATTCATAATATTACAAGGACAAATATATTTGTGGTGCCATAGTCTTGGCTTCTTTGGCAGAGTTTTGAGTTTCTGAAGTGTCCATCTTTAATCTATTAATTCATGTAAAGCATTTTGAATTGCCTTGTTGCTCAAAAATGAGCTATATAAATAAAATTGCCTTACAGATGAACTATTAAATATTGTCAGATTCTCAACAGTATTTCAATTCAGTATTGTGTGCAATAATATAACCTGCAAAAACTAAAAGTATGCAACAGTTTACTGTCTCATTTCAAAGCATTTCACCTTTGAAATTTTAAGTTACTGACAAGATTCTGTCTATTTCTAAGGACACTGACTTTAGAAATAGACATTATGTGCCGTTATGTTTTGGTTATACAAAATCGGTTTCTGTCATGCTTTTCAAGTTTAGAATTATTAAAACATATTTTGGGATATACCAACAATAATTCTTTCCTGTTTTTTTTTTTTTAAGGTCAACATGAAAGGAAACCTGGCTCATCCACTCATCAGCACTGCAGACCCTTGGTGACGGTAAGAAACTGTCGTCATGTAGTGACAAGTGATGTAAAGTTCTGTGTTCTCTGCATGCGTTTGGTAAAATGTCGCCATCCTCTATAATCTGAAGTAATAGGATCTTGTAGCTAATGAGTGAAAGTGGTGTTGAGATTGACGCCTTAAGGAAACTCCCATTTGATCTTTTGAGTATTTAAAATCATGACCACAAAATGACAGGAAGCAGTCACGAGGTAAATGAGACAGAACCTCTTCGCTTATATAGCAAATCTTATCTGAATGTGACAACCAGAAGGCAAAGCAGGCGAAAAAGGATTTGCGCCGACACTGTGTGACTGTTGGCTTTGGAGGTCTTAGGCAGGAAAACCCGCAACCACCACGTGTTGCTCCTGCTGAGTTGATATGTGCACAGCACTTTTTATCCCGGGTTTTTGAAGAAAGCGCAGCCTCAAAAGTCAGACAGCTGCCATCGGGGATAAAAAATGTGAAGTCAGCAACAGGAACTGAGAGAGGAGTCTGTCGTTGCTGAGCCCATTAGAGAGTTTTCTAAATTCAGCCATATGCAATGAGCCACACCAGAGTGAATTTAAACAAAATTCATCTGAGTCACGTCGAGTTGTGATAGTCCCGTTGACTGGCAGGTGTAATGTGGTATAGTGAAGTGTTTTAATATGACTAATGCGAAACGGTTTTTACCGAATGAAGCATCCCTGATTGCAAAATGAATAAAGCGGATTACCGTTAGGCCCTGAAAGGGCCCCGCTCCAAAACGATTTCCCCAGACACGAAGCTGTAAATCGAGGTCCATTGCAGGAAACCAGCCAGTTTGTATGAACGTTGTTATTTTCTGATAACGGGGATCAAACATCCTGTCCAAATCCTACCGGACGCCCGTGGATGGCTGCAACAAACATGTGGTGGAGGTGCAGTTTGCTGTGGGATATTAGTGGGGGTTTATCTATACGTGTTAGTTTATTTTAATTAGCCTGAGCTAGCAGGTAAAATCTTCAAGAAACCATGTGATCTCAGTACGCACTGAAATTGTTCTTACAGCCTTCAAGAACATGAGTATTTAAACTTCTGTCCTTAGGAAGTCTTAAATTCATGTATCTGAAGTGAAGGTATTAAAATGTCTTAAATTCATTAAAAATGGCCTTTGATATGCTAGCCACAGGTCTTAAATTTAGTCTGTAACTACCACACCCCTGCCAGCTGGCTTTTTTTTTTTTTTTCATATATTGTGATGTATTTGTAAATGTATCATCAGTTAGCTGGATGACATATACTTTTGCAAGTGGTAGGCCTGTTGCAATAAGCAATAAATCAATTAATAGATTAATCACATGGTAAATTGAAGTGAGCGTGATTTATCTTTTTTCTCCTTCTACCAAAAACTGGATGACAAAAGGGGCTTTGGTTTTACTAAGCCATTTTTTTTTAACGACAGATTTGCTTACGGAGACTTTTATTTGTTATCCTGTTATTTTGTTTATTTATTGTTGGATATTTAAAATGTCTTCCAGTTCCAATGTTAAATGTTAATCAGAATTTAAAGTTTTTTGAGAATGTGTTCTTGCGTTATTATTCCATTAACATAATAATATTTGAAACAACAGCATTATTGTTTATCGCAATAACTTCTAAGACGATTTGTCTTCCAGCAAGATTTATTATGACACTCCCAGCAACTGGTTCACTTCTGTTGCCAGGCCATGCAAGCGAGCAGGATCCCTCAAACACCCCCTATTTTTTTTTTTTTTGTCTTAAATTTCATTTAGGTTGGCATTAAAAAGCTCTTTAAAAGTGTTACATTTGACTCGATGTAACCTGCAGATGCCCTGCGTCCAGAACTGTAAGAAAGTTCCTCTCCTCATGTGGACGGTAGTTTTAGTTAACCAAAACATTGCCTCGAAATGCATCAGCTGACATGAGCGAGGCTTCGGGGCTGAACTCCAGCGTTGGTACTAAGCTTGGAGGCCGGTGTGAATTGAATTGCGAAAGGAGAGGGGGAGGGGGGGAGGGGGGGAGGGGGGGGGGGGGGAAAAAGAGAGAGAGGAAAAAAGAAAGAAAATGACAGCTTCATCCCCCAGTCACAGCGGCAGGGAGGAGGGACCAATGAGCACTCT
>CAEGAE010084851.1:0-20754 GCA_903067095.1 Girardinus metallicus
GATTCATTTTTACCATTTTGTAGTTTAAGGGGCATATAAATCTGGACGTCATCCGCAAAGCAATGAAAAGAAATATTAAATTTATTAAAAATCTGACCAAGAGGCAATAAATATAAGATAAACAAAATGGGACCTAAAATTGAGCCTTGGGGGACGCCGAACTTTAAAGGTTTAGCCCCAGAACAACATTGGTCAAGATTAACTGAGAAAGTTCTGTTTCCTAGAGTTAATATAAAGTGAGAAAAAAGGAAACACACCCTGGAGTGTTTCATTGAAACAACATCAGGACAGCAGAGGAATTAAATCTAGATGTAAAGATAAATTATTTCTAAGCTTCAAACTTGAAAAATTGTTAAAGTTTTCTGTTGCTTTTGCTCACAGATTGAGTCGCTTCAGGTACCTCAACTGTGTGGTTTCATTACTGTTTCACTGTGGTTTAGAAACACTGTAAAACAAAAAAAAAAGAAATCCCTAATTTACCGTAAAATACCGACAAAACATTACGGTAAATCCAAATAAATATGGTAAAATTTGTATATAGTATAAATGTCAGAATTTTACAGTATTTATTATACATGTTTATTTGTAGCTGCTGGTATTACCGTAGTTTTTTTATTTTTTATAGTGTAGATAGAGAAACTTTCTTCAGACGCTGGTTTATTTTCTTAATCACGTCTCTTGAGATAATGCATTTGAGAACAGAACATGACAGAACCGACGAGGGCATAGAAACAAATCTCACAGTGAAATATTCTGCATATCATGAAAAAAATGCACACACACACATACACACACACGTACAGTGCAATCACTATCCAACACAACTTGTGCACTTCTCCTGTTACACAACCACAAATTGCTCCGGAAGAGCAGAAATAGTCCACAGCGTTGACCGGAGCGTTTTGACTTCTCAGTTTGATAAAGTTACATACAGGAGAAAAAAGATGGTCAAACAATAATCACGTCCAAAGGGTGTCCATCATGGCAGACAGAAAAACCCAATGGATCTACAGCCAACTCAAAAATCAGCCTCCTTGACCTAAAGGCTTATCTGTTTTGGGGCCATGATGAGGCCTTGCACATGAAATTTTAATCAGTTGTTCCAAAACATTTTATGCACATGAAGTGACTGTGCATCAGGAGATAGATGTCAACAGATCCAACTGAACAAACTATAATTATTTAAAAAAATAGATATATTTCTCTCCCATATCCTTTTTTCCTCTATGTAGCCTCAATAACTTCAAAATAATAACAGACGGGTGCATCTTGTGATTGCCAGATATCTGTCTTTATTTTTTTAAATAACAAATTGAAATTTAAATTAAAAGGGGCTGAGCAAGCAAGGAGCACAAACAAGGCAGATTTTACAAACACCAATAGACCAAAACAACAGATATAATCAATATATATGTTAAAAATGAGAACAAAGATGTCAGGACATCTTTGTTCTGACATCTGACAGAGGTCGCATCTGAAACTCAGTGCGACCTCTGAGTTTCAGCAGAGGTCGCACTGTCAGATTTACATTTTAGAAAGATTGTTGGCATGGTAAGATTTAAGGTGGTCTACGCAAAGATGTGAAAGAAGAAGAATGAACCTTTAAATGAATCGTTTATATGCATGTAGCACTCTATCACAGTGTGATAGAGTTTACGCTGTAGTGGTAGAGATTACACTGTGCTCTATCACGCTGTAGTGATAGAGCACAGGCCGTTTGCAACATAAATGACGCAAATAATAAATTGTACAACTGTTCATCGTGGGAAACCGCTAACACTGTATATTCAAAATGAAACGTATGAAGCAATAAATTAACTCAAACATTTAATACCGAAGAAATAGATCATATTACACAATCACAGAATCTCCACTGAATGTAAGACATGAAACATTTTAATTTGGCATGGTGAGCGTCGTCAAGACAAGGCATGATGGGAATTGTTTTAGTTTAGACACCAATTTAATTTTTTCTTTTGTCCATGGAATTGTAAATCTTCATTAGACTTACGAAAATAAATCTGCTATAAATTAACTTAATGTTCTTTTGTCCGTCCAATTTGTATGCTGGTTAAAAACAATGGGCCACTGTGTCGTGTTAAATCTGTACCTGAGGGAAACATAAACTCGTGTACTGCTAATTAAAATTGTCTTCGCATTTTTATCAATGTAAAAAGTAAACTAAAAACATTTCATTTACATTTATATGTGAAGATACATTTGACTTTTTTAAGTGTAGGAAGATTGCACTGCGGGAAAATAGGAAAACACTGAAATAAATGTGGCGGGTGCTGTAAAATAAACAAACAAACTTTGGTCCAGTGTAGATTTCCAAGCACTGTCCTCTCAAAAGCTTGTCCAACCTCAACACATAAGGTTACATTACATCAACTTCTCACCATCACGTCCTACGGATGAGCATGAATAAATCTTTCCAGTGGCAGAGTTATAGGCATTTAAACCTTGTGTCCTTTGAGGAGCAGATACACATTTTCCCAGGCAACCTGCAGCTGGATTTCATATCCGTCAACCCAATGCCAAGTGTACTGCCTCAGGGCACTGGAGCAGGTACTTTGGTTAGACAAGGCTGACAAATTGCCATCACAGTGTGTTGCACTTCAGCCTTGTTAAGCATCCGGCTCTGCTGTTCAATCCCATATTTCTTTTGTCTGCTACTGCGCCCGAGGATGTGGGTGTTTATTCTTCCACAAATATGAGAAAACTTTCAAGGGGACAAGATGTTCAGTACATTTCTGAGAAACAAAATGATTTAGAAAATAACTCCTCAAGAAAATTAAAAAAAAAAATTATAGTAAAACATAAATCTAAATAATAGTTTTTCACTGGAAATTATCTGAGCTCTACATTTTTGTAGCTTAACGTAATATAGTAATCTCTTGTATTTCAATCCACTGGTTATCTTTTTCCTTTCGTGATTCATGTAAACTGTTCATGTGGATGCAAATATTCCTAAGTAGAATAAAAATCTGCAAATTATGCCGTCATTTCATTAGCAGGTTAATATTTCAAGGTCTTATTCGTGTTCTGGAACTTTGGATCATCTATTTTGTCCTTTATGTAATATGCACCCTTGCTCTTAACTCAAGTATTTTTGACAAATAATGTAGATGTAAATATTCTAAATTATACCCAAATTCCACATTTAATTTCATTGGATTTTGCTTCTCCAGGACTTTAACTTGCACTTTGCCTCCACTGATTGAGTCTCTGACCGTTAAAGATAATTTAACTGATTGTTTTTGAATGAAGGTGCAAAATGTCTCCCTCTTGGAGCACAGATTTGGTTGTCATAGGCGACCAAACAATAAGAACAGAGGAAAATGTGAAGTGTGTCAACAGCATCTGTTTCATCAGAAATGATGCTACTCTGTTGTTAGCAGAGGAGTCAGTGTTCCGGCAGACGCCACGAACAAAACATCTGTTTCTGAACTCAGAACATCGGGAATTTGAAATGCAGATGGCGTCACTATGGCAACCCACAAAAATGGATTTAGATGAGTATTGGGAGAACAAAAACCTAGAATTGTTCACCAAGGCATTTGTTTTTCCCAAAGTGGTAAAATTGTTGTGGCACTTCAACAGCTCTTTATGTATTGGTTTGCTGGAAGCCTCCTAAATTCTGATGGGTTACACTGAAGCTCAAAAATACCTGGTTCTTGTTTTGTAGACTAAAAACATGATTATCATTTTTTTTTCTTACATCTTTATGAGAACACAACAATTTGGGAGACTGTTATTAAATCTAATCCTCCCGAGTCTATTTACCAAACTGGTTGAGGTTCTGATCCCAGCCAGCACACCTAGGTGGGCCCCACATGGGAAAAAAGAGGCCAGACCATATGGGACCCAAATGGGTTTGTCCGCAGTTTCCATGATGGCCCCACATGGGTTTGCCCATGTAGGGTCACCACCTACATGGGCCCTATATGGGCCCTACAGCCTAGGTGTGCTGGCTGGGGATGCTCAACTGGACCTGTTGGCTTTTATGAAATTTTAAAGCTGATAGCCTCCAGTCACAAACTATCAAATAACCACATTTCCAAACAGAAGGAAAAAAAAAAAAACATTGTACACAAATCATTTTAATAGCTAGCTTTTGAAGCAGGTACAACATGTGGTGCTGTTTGTAAAGTTACACAGTAAAAAATTAAAAGCAATAACTTGGTTTATTTAGCCTGTCATAGAGAAAGAAATGTGGGTTTTCATTTTTCAAAGTCACATTTTCTCCATATTGTTTCTACATTTATAAATATCAGATACAAACTTAATATTCAACTCACAAGCTAAATATTCAACTTAGCTTGATACCAATACTTTTTATTTAGTAAATTTATTTTAGCAAAAATAATTTTAGTTAGGGAGCTAAATATTTATTTTAGAACTTTGACATTTATAAATGTAGGATAACCATGGAGAAAATGTGACTTTGAAACATGAACACCCACTATTTTTTACTTAATGACAGGCTAAATAAGTCAAATGTTTACTGTTAATTTTTTACAGTGCAACTTTGCAAACGGCACCCACAGTACTAAACGTTCCCCTGGTGTTAACGGATTGACACATTATTTCTAGGATCTTTTTTGTGTGTCAGATGTGAACAATGTGTCACAATAGCAGTCGAAGCAATCTTTATTTAACATAACGTCGGGTTACATTCATTAACAGCAGACATGGAAGGAGCTTACGTTAAGTTTATGGATCTTTACGAAACATGCTTAGGCCATGCATCACCTCAATCTTTCTAAATCTGTGAAACTTTTTCCAAATCCTCCATGATCAGATCCTGCTCTCTGACGTCATTTCCCTCCTGACACGTTCCATTCCCCACGAACAGCGACCCGTCTCTGGACGCCGGTCTGCTCGACACCATCGGGTGGACCGGGAGCACGGCGTTCCCTCTGATCCGGTGGGACAGGGTCCTTTGGCGCAGGACGTCGGCGGAACACAGCTGGAACTTAAAAGCTGCCTGGAAGCCTTTGCGGAAGTTCTCGTTGAAGAAGCCGTAGATGATGGGGTTGATGCTGCTGTTGAAGAAGGCCAGCCAGTGAGCGAAAGGGTACACATAGATGTTAATGACGCGGTACTGGTGCTCCGTCAAGCTGGCGTAGTCGCTCAGCATCATGAGGGTCCAGAGAGGCAGCCAGGATACGATGAAAAGCAAAGCCACGACCAGGAGCATCATTATCACCCGCTTCTTCTTCCGTGTGATCGTCTGACGCCCGTCCACACTCAGTTTGTTGTTGCCGCTGCCCTCCAGTGGGGCGCTCCCACTGGCCCTAGCTGGAGGTAGGGTGGTCTTAAAGAGGGTGAAGCCAATGCGCGCGTACATGATGACAATCAGACTTAGCGGGGCGAGGTAGATGTTGGCGAAGAGAACCGTGGTGTAGACCTTCCTCATCTCCTGACTTGGCCAGTTCTCCCGGCACCAGTAGAACGGACGAGTGTCGCTGTTAGGACCGAGGACTATCCGTACCGTCTGCTCCTTCGTGACCTGGAGCATGACCCCCGACGGGCACATGATGAACACAGCCAGGACCCAAATGATGACGATGATTAGCTTAGAGGTGGCGATCGTCAGCTTCTGCTTGAAAGGGTAGACAATGCAGCGGAACCTGATGAAAGAGGACATTTAAAGAAAATAATAAAAAGCCTCAGACATGAATTTTCCAGAACCAAACACATATGTTGAGGTGAAATACAAACCCGCACCTGTCAACAGCGATGGCAACGAGGGTGAATACTGATGCCGACACAGATATCCCTTGAACCATCCCACTCAGTTTACACACAGTGCTACCGAAAGGCCATCCTGCAGAAACAGAAACATCCGTCATAGCAACGTGCCTCAAAAAGACATTTTAACATTTAGCTCATGTTTTCATTTAGCTGCCAGCGTTTTGGGGATATTTCTCACCAGAGGTGTGTGATACTTGATTTTTTGGTATCAATCCGAGTAAATAAAGTAAATACAGGTATTGCAGATATCGATACCGACACAAATACTTTTTACTTACATTTGATGTATCGTCAGACTTCTGATTTTTGATGTTTTTAGTTGATTTTCCTTTGAATTATTTTGTTCAAACTTACGATAGAATTTGGACAAAGTTTTTAGGTGTCTACAAAGTACTCTAAAACAATGTCAACATGATTTGAGCACATTATTTCCTAAATAAATTGCAAAAAATTATGATTTAAGAGCAAATCAAAACAAAATCTGTTTTGAGGTAGAGCCGAGAAACTACAGTATAAAAATAAAATCACATTTCAAAAGAGAATCTGAAACTAAGGTATCTATCTTACTTTGCTAGTATTAACCCGATACTGATATGGTATCGATATTATCAATATTTTGAGTCGATCCGCCCATCTCCATCTCTAACAGGTTTGCGTATCTAGACGCTGAAGTTTTTGGCTAAATCTTTAAAAGCAAGTTAAGCGCATAAACAGCCGATTTCAAGCTTTCCCACAAATCCTCAATTTGATTTAGGTCTGCATTTTGACTAGGCCATTCTAAACATTCAAGAGTTTTGCAGCCTCTAACATGTTTTTCTCTACAATAACTCTGTTTGCTTTCCCATCTGCCCTGTGAAAAGGATAAGAAGACTTTTGGAAAGAACTATAAGTCGCTTTAGAGTAGATTCCCGCTAGCAAAGCTGAATATTACTCGTTTACCTGTTATAATGTTGTCCAGAAGTGTGGTTGGCATGCAGAAGATGCCCACCAGGAGGTCGCTGATGGCCAAGTTGAGGATAAACAGATTGGTAACGGTGCGCATGTTCCTGCTGCGCAGCACGATGAAGCACACCACCCCGTTGCCGACCATGCACACCGCAAAGATGAGCAGGTAGGAAACGGTGAAGACCGCAGCCACGCTGGGTTTGTGGAGGTAGAAATCCACATAGGTGATGTTCTGCTGAGACCAAGGCTTGTTCTGCAGCACCGGAGCACTGGGGAGGATCAGGTCCTCCGAGGTGGTGTTATAGGCCGGGTTCTCTGTCATTGCAGTACCTGGGGTGTGAAAAGAGACACAGAAACTGGGGGAGGTGGCTCTGTGTTACACATTGGATGGATGATCTGTTATGTCTTTGGTCTCACACATGTTTTCTGAATGAAAACGTCCCCGGGAAAGACAGGGCACAGTGACATTCACGGCGAGAGAACAATCCCGCAGACTAGCAGGTGGAATCAATTGTTGAGTGTGAAACAATGAAGCTTCCTGAAAATTCAATAACGGCTTTGTTTCGTCCTTTGACTGACTCGTACGTGTTGATTAAGTTATTTCATTCTACTTCAGACATAAGTAAACCTAAAACTACAGGTATTACAGAAGACAATCAGCCCTCACCTTTTCGTCTCGCCTCACACTCCTGCATCCTCAAGAGACCAGCCCTTACAAAATGTCTTCTCTGCTCCTAATCTCGCAGCCTGTTTTGTCTCTCTGCTGGAATTACTGCCATTTATTGCAACGCAATTTCTTTATGCAACATTGTGCATTGTTTTCGAGTTGTTGCCTGCAAAAATAACTACACTTCAGCTATGTACCCCCAATTTATAACATAAACAGTTGTTATTTCTTGCCTGAATCTTATCTTTTGAGGAAGAAACTACAATGATGTGTCCTTTCCAATGTTCTTAAGAGGTGATGGCTAAAGTGCAATCGTCTTATTCGTCTGCATCCGGACTTTTCATTAACTTATTTTTGTAGCTCTGCCTCTGCAGTGGCAGGTGTTTGGTAAGACTGCATCACTTCCTGAGTGAACTGTGTCGTTTTGTACTAACAGAACAAATGGCAGCTTTGCGTGGCTCTGAATGATTTATCACTGAATATATTAGTCACAGAGTTTTAATTAGTCATCATTTTTCTAATGTTAAATAGTGTGGTTAAAATGTAACCTGCCTGACAACAGGACATCGGCTAAAAGAAAATCTCGGATCTCAGTTATGAAGAGCAAGACGAGATAAGAAAAAGTTACTGACATCCACCTGTCGTTTCTAAGACTCTAGGAATCCTGTGAGCCACGTGAAAAGCCATTTCCACAAGTGGAGAAAACATGAACCAGCAGTGCTGCAAAACTCACTTAGCCACGGTCAGTCTTTGTAACATAACAAGAAGAAAAAGATAGAGCAAAAAAGGCATCTGTGGGACATTTCCAATGCAAAACCACCTTCTGAACAATAATCCCCTAAGGCCTGACTCACAGGCCTTTGTGGATTTTGTACGCCTTTTTTGAAGACATCCTGTTACATCCAACGTAAAACAATGACATCATACGGTAGAACACGTTGTTGTCATTTGACGTTTCAGGAACCTGGACGACGGAGCCACAAGTGCTGCTCTCAACCATTAAACCCCTAAGGAGAACGTCCACACATACGTTTGTGGCCTTAAGCCCAAGAGCATTCAGGCTAAACAGCACTACTATCAACAGCAACAAGTTGACCTCTGAATTGCTCAAAAGACATGAGGTGTTGGCTTTGGAACGGGCATGCTAGAAGCTGCGTTTTCATTGCGCAAATTGGAATTACAAAAAGAAATGTTGCTTCATACTACAAGCAAAATACTATTGCTAAAAACGGCAATTTCGGAAAAAAAAAATAGTTTTTCAATAAAAAGTTTTTTGTGCTAGGATGAGGTGTATTTTTGACTGCATTACAGTTAGTGTAATATGAAAAACTGCAATGAGAATACTTTTTTTCACACCAGATGTCATGTGATCAAACAATCAGATCTTACTACTGGCGGGAAAAAAAAGGCGAAGAAGATGACAGGAAGTAGATGGAGGACGATGGTGCTGCGTGCTTTTCAGCGACTGACGCGTGAACATCAGTTACTAACCTTTGATTTTAATTGCATTTGTTATTTAATTGAAACATTGCAATTGCGAAACTGTGGTTTTGTTCCACACTAGTGGAATTTTGACAAAGTTTTGCGTACATTTGTACTGGAAACGTAGCTAGATTCTGGACTTGAACACCGTCAAGATGACGATGTTGGTACTTCAAACAGACCAGACAGTTTATGGTCAAAAACTCTCCAATGAGATCGAATTGAACCAATTACGCAAAGAAGAGCAGGCCAAAACTCCTCCCCACAGCAAAGCAAAAGGTTTATTACACTTGATGATAGTTGTTGATGCCAAGGCTGCGACTTAGCAGCTATTAGGCGAAGGGAACAATTTGGTCTGGATGATTTGGGTAGCTTTCAATGGAATCATTTGAAAATTGCATCACGTTTCCTCAGATTATGTTCATGTGATGGTAAAATGTGTTTGATCAGCTGAGACATTTCCGCGCGATCAAAGGCACAAACAGAAAAAATCTGTGAGGTGGGGGGGGGAATCAAATCAGATTTTACTGTCCAAATTCTGCACAAATAAAGGTTGTCAGTCATACATTATTTGTCTGATTTGTTTTTGTAGCAACAACATTGCTATTAATGAATCTCGTTCCTAAAATACCCTAAAAAAAATCGCACAAAAAATGTAATTGAATGAATTCAAAGAGGGTAAAAAAAAAAAAAACATTTTGCCAATAAATATCTTTGAAATTTCTGAAACAAACTACATGCACCAGCACACAAAGTTTCAAAAAAAAAAAAAAAAAAAAAAAAAAAAACAACCAACAAAATTCAATAGTCTTACCTTAAAGGAAGCAGTATTTTATTTTATTTTTTTCCTCTCTCTCTCTCTCTTTCCTTCTGTCCTCACAGATGGTTTAAATCCATTTCACAGGAATCCCCCTCATTCAGAGCTGGAAAGCTGTGGCGCTTTCATCCCTCGGTGAGATCCTGTGCATCTGCTCAGCGCTCCTGCCAGACAGACACTGCTGTAGCACTTATAAATGACAGAGAGGAGACGGGATGCATTTGTGGTGGTGGTGGTGCTGGGCAGGAGGGGAAGAGACGTGTTAGGTGGTGTAAGTAAGGGCTGGGAGAATTAGATCTTCAGAGCTCTTCATGTGAACTCAGAAACACTCCTGCCAACAGCGGACAAAGGGCTGGCCGGCCCAACCGCCTCAGACATCTGCGTCTCTGGCGTCGGGTTAGTAGGCAAACAGGTGACGGGGAAATATGACGGTTTTTGGTTTTGGAGCCGGATCAATTCCTCCCCTCTTCAGTCTGCGCTGATCCATCCACCAGAACAGATGGGTGCAAAAAGCCACCTCTGAAAATGCCAGTGCAGACTTTTGATGCCGTTGTACACGGCGTCCAACTGTGTCCTGAGAACGCAGCTTGAATCAGAGAGAGGAAGCCTTGGCAAAACACAAGCGTCTGCAGGACGCTTCCGCCCTCCCTTTTGTCAAGAGACGAGGTTTATTAAACAGACTATACTTGAAAATAGTTGAAAGCATGAGGGGACATATGAGGAGCTGCAGAGGTGAGGACCATCAGTAGGAGATCAGCCTGCTTCAAGGTCAGGAGGACATTCGTGGGGATAAGGAAAATTCAGATCGGAGTCGGGTTTATGACAGGCCTGCTAATGTTACCATGAAAACTAGAATGATGAATTAACGTGTCAAAAGGCCTTCAGCGCCGATTCTGTAGGAACCGCCTGTAGAGGAGACCGACAGCTAGATTTGTACGAAGTGTGGAAATTTTGATGAACGCCAACAGTTTAGAAAAAACAAAACAAATGTTGTCATGGCAGCGTTATCAGAAGCTGTGAATTTATAGTAATATGAAAAGAAATTGCTATGTATATTTACAGTGATTAAAGTTTGTATAAGCTATTTAGACCACAAGAGAGATGTAGCCTTAACAAATCATTTCAACCTTAAGTATTGGCGTAACAGATCTGGAAAGTTTGCAGTTTTTTTTCCAAGTCTACTTAAAAGAAAAGAACAAAAAAAAATGTTTTATTTTCATTCTTTGTTCCATCTTATATTATTTAAAAGTTGTATTTTTCCACAAATCCACCTTTCAGCCACCCATCCATAGTTAAAATATATGCCTTAAATTTAGATTGAAGTTTTATTCATGCATTAAGATTAGCTGGAGAAGGCTAATATCGCTCAAGTTTACAATTTTAAAATAAAATAAAAAATGCAGAAACCCTGTCCTGCTCCTCTACAGGACGTAGGTGTTTGTGTCTTATTGGATGGAAATGTAGAATGAAAAGATAACAGACATACTTTTTAAGGATTTTTACACAAGCAAAGAAATCTATTTAAAATTAAATGCAAATAATCAAAATATCTATTGATGCATTTAAAAATTAGAAATCCTTTACATCTTATTAATTATTATTATTATTATTTCCAGGAAGCACATTGTGAAAACATGACCAGAAGCATGTCACTTTACTAAATTAGAAGGTTTGCTACATGCTAGCACTAAACAATTTGAAATGGCAAAATGGTATAGCCCTGTGATGAAGGCGATGAGATTTTTTTTTTTCACTGTAAATTTCCAGCATATATAAGATAAGGAATGTGACACGGTGTTTAATCACACGGATTTTATTGGGCCATTTCTTTTAAACTAATAAATGCTGGTTGTACGTGACCATTTTCCATAAAACAATGAGAAACATGACAAAAAGTGCTGACGTATGGAAACAGACACACATTTTAAGGGTTACACAAGACTTCCCAATGCTTTGCTAGATGCCAGCAATCATCAGCTCCACCTGTCAGTCCTGAAAATCCAGGCCAATGATGCAAGCTGATGAAACCCGTTTCTAAGGTTGTATCAAAGGTTGATGTTATGATTGTGTGTCATGCAATGTTTAGAAATTTTTTCTTCTTTTTTTTTCACAAAAACAAATCTTTTTTGGCATATATTTTGCTGCTTGTAAGGGTGATTGCTCCATTGTAACTGGCAGCTTTAAAGAGTATTATCAATAGCAATCACATAACACAGAACATTTGGCTTCGAGGAAATAAAGATGCAATTCGGTTAAAAGTAAGAATATCCTTTCACACATATATTTCCCGTTTTAGTCTTTTGGTGCTTTTCTTTTTTTTTTGTACTTATTGCAAAATGTGAATTTATGCAGATGCATCTCAGTGAATCAAAAATATTATTGCACGAACATATTGAAAAACTTTTCACAAACTGATGTTTTCAAGCACATATTTCAGCTAATTGAGATTGTCTTTTTACGACAGCGTGAATGAAAATATTTAGTTTCTTTTTAGATTATAATATGACGTCACACCGATTAAAAAAAAAATTAAAAGTATGTTTAATACTTGTTTATAGGTGGTCATTTTCCAAAAGTACTTTTAATCTGACAAACGAGTCTTATTAGAAACTTTATCGTCACTTAAAGAGGGGCGTCCGTGTTATTACTAGAGAATATTTCTACATAACCTACAAAACCCAGATAGTGTAACAATGGTAGTCTCAGAATCTGATATGAATCCATAGTAAGAACATTTACATTGTAACCCTGTTATGAATATAAGAAGTGGGAGGACAAACAGGCTATCTTTAGGATTTTTTTTCCTGTGTGAATGAAATTAAATTCTCAGCTATACATTCACTAACTGTCTGCCTGATTTTGCACACAGCAAAGGAGAAAAACCAGCAAACACCAGCTTCTTGTCAACTGTCAAACTAAAGCCCTTTAACAAAGCCGTGCATCGTGGCACATTGTGCCCGGAAGTGATGCGAGTCAACTCCCTGAAATTTCCACCAATACATTTTGCATATGAATTCATTGCAGCAAGCATCTCCGTTGGCTCCAACGTGTTTTCCTTTGAACACGAGAAGCTTTGATGTCAATTTCAGGTTTTTTCCTCTCTAAAGTTATTCACATCCCTGCTAAATTTAGATGCGTTGTATTTATTCAACCAAGAGGTTTTTTTTTTATTCTGATAGAAAATCTCTCAAAAGATAAACAATACGGAAGAGGTAGCAATAAAAATCAAGATATCATTTTTTTTTTTTTTTTTTTTAAAGCCGGGTACAGATTCAAATACACACCATGTATTTAACTTTCTAATCTTGGAAATTAAACCTTTTACATTCCAGTGAGAACATGTGCAAAATGTTTTTTTTTTTTTTGTTATTTCATCTCCTCATAACACCCTTTTTCTTTTATGTGACAAGTTGTTTTTCTTTACAACCTGTGAGGACAATGTGTAGCACTCCAGCTGTCATTAGATCGCACTGTGTGAAAGACCACAAAGTCCAATCACTGACTCTCATCTTCACACTTTTCTGATACACAACCTTCGACGTTCATGTTCACGTGAAAAGCGCTATTTCCATTAAACAGACGTACACGGACGTCTGTTTAATGGCTCGACGGACTAATAAAACCAGTTTCCGTAAAGACGAGAGTCTGCTTAGAGAGAGAGAGAGAGAGCCTTCCAGTGTGGTCTGCTCTAATGCCCCGAGGGAAGCAACACTAATGGCCTCTCTTGACAGAGGAATGACACAAGGAGCACTGTTTACAAAAAAACTCACTAGTGGGCGTTGTGAGCCTCAGAGGCCACGGCATGGGAGGTGTGCGTTATTACAAATGTTAAAGCTGCCGAGACGAAAGGCCAGGAGACATACAGCTCCAGTTAATTGTTCTTAAAGGGGCACAGTGCCATGCTAGCGTCTATGTTACCTGCACTTGTTAAAAGTGCTGGATATGTAAAACATGACTTAAAATTGATTTGACTTTTCAACTTTGCCCCTTGAAATTGGGCGTCTGTCCCTTAGTTAAACTATCGCAAAATTTGTCTTACAGTTAAGCTAAAATCTGAACGTTCCCGGCACTTAGCCCATATTTAAAGCATTAATTGCGTGTTTATTATGCTTGAAGTGAGAATATCTTTAAACTTTGAGCAGGAAACAAAGTCTTCATCTGCCTCTCGTCTTCACCAAGATTTTTATTCATTTATTTATTTATTTATTTTTAAGTTATACAGGTTGCTAAACCTTTTCTTATTTGGCTGTCAGCAGTAGCCTTAATGCAGATACAGCGGTCTTCAGGACTTCTGACTCGGCTTCAGTTTAATTTCAGTTCAGAAGACTCATCACTGCCCCCTGGAGGCAGAACGTGACCACGACTGAGCAGCAAATCTGGGTTTTTTTGACGACCCAAAAACATGTAAAATTGTAGATTAAATAATACGACCATTTTTTAAAAACTCTGAGGTATGTTCCTTATCTTTGCAGGGAGTCTGACAAAACAATGTGGCGATGGTGTCTGCAGATATACAGCCAGTAATTTAAGAAGCAGCAATAAAACATCTGTCATTAAACTATATTTCACGTCAAACCTCTTCTAGTAACCTTATTCATTCACGTTTCCATTATGCACTTTCGTCAGGGTCGCAGGTGCTAAGACTTATTTATTTTAGCAATTGCTAAAAGCTTGGTAAACTATACTGTCTTACAAAATTATTCATACAGTTTGAGTTTTTATTATTATTATTTGCCTCCTTGTTTCAGATTTTTATTTGAGCGTTTTGTTTTACGTAAAAAAAAAAATAAAATAAAACTAAATCAAATGAATAAATAAACCTTTGTCAATAGACTGGGACCCAGAAGGGTTGAGACTCTTGCCTTTCCCGACTGCAGCAGAAGACAGAGGTGGATCGAAATGAGGCGAGAGAGAGACAACGCTCATTATCTGGAATCAGCAAAGCAGCATGTGAAGCCACAGAGGACAGACAACATGAAAAAGACAAATACCTCACTCCTCCAAGGGATAAAAAAAAAAAAAAAAAAAAATTCAACCTTTCTGGTTCCTGAGTGAGAATTTCTCTTTGAAGCGACACTAATCAGGCAGCTGTCACAAACAGGAAAGAAGCGTCTTTCCTCTAATCAGGACCATTTGAATGCAAATTGTTTCTGAGATTTATAGAAAAAGATGACAACACATTTAAGAATCATTCCGATTGTTTTATTGCTCTCATTTAAAACCCTACTTGATAGAAAAACACCGACACTTTAATTCCTTCGGAGTAGCCTGACAGTTTAGCACATACGATGCGTGGTATAAAATTGTTTTCAGTGTCACAGCATCATAAATATCATAACAGTTACGGAAGCAGAAGATGCACAGATTAGGGAAACAAAGAGGAAGACCGGGGGGGGGGGGGGAGGAGGGGGCTGGTTTAGTTGGGAGGGGAAAAAAAGATGCAACGTTAACAGTCATTAGCTTCACATTTATAAAAATAAACATACTGTGAGAGATGAATCAGAGCCGTTTAGCAAGACAAATGAGAGACAACATAGAGTGTGCATGGGAATATTATAATGTTGGAAGTAACAAATATGCTTACACAGCTCAAATGATTTGGATGCATGAATACACAGATATATATTAATGGACCTTGCATAAATCAGTTTGGTACCCGTGATGAGCATAATTGAGCAGGAACGTTGTAAATGCGTTTGCTAAATGAAAATCGGAATACAGTGCTGCGACAAGTATTTGTTCAAAATTACGTATTTCTTTTGTTTTGGCTTTTCAGTCACATGTTTCAGATCGTCAACCTAGTTTTAAGAGGAACCGACCCCATGTGAAAAGGGTGTATTAGCTGCGATTGATCACATTTGGATGCATTTTTAATACTCCAGTTTGTTTAAAATTCAGCAAACAGGTGAGGGAAAAACAGAACAAGACCTAAACTACCGCAGGTCTCAATTAAGCCTCAGGGTTCTTGACTTAAAAACAAGAAGGAGATTGGGGCAAACCATCCATCATGGGAGAATTCACTGGCAAAAAAACAACAAAAAAGAAAACAAAAAACAGAAAGTCACATCTTTTAGAAAAATATTTTGTGACTGAAAGAAACAAAAGTGGAACTTTTTAGAAGTTATTTCTGCTGTTAGAGCATTTCAGGAAAACAAAAGGAAAAAGCAGCTTCAAGACCTGAACAACGTGTAGTAATTCGCAAAACCAGAAATTCTGCTCATCAGTTTGTGACGTTCAGGACAAGTAAAGTTGGGTTCCGCAGCAGGGCAGCGAACACCTGCAACACTCACCCAGTGAAAGTCCAGACTTTCCACTGAGATGTCGAGGAATTTCAATGGGATCGATTATTTTTCACATAATGTTGGGTTGATTTGCACAGGTTTTTCTCCAATAAATGAAAAGAAAAAAAAAGAAAAAAAAAGACAGAAGATTGCTGGTTTTGCTCACTGAGATTTTCTTTGTGTATTTCTTTAGATGGTCTTTCACGTTTTTATGTGGCCAAAAAGCAAAAATGTAGAAAAGCAAAATCTGTAAGTAGACAAATACATTTTGCAGCACTGTATACGTCTTTTCGTACTTTTACTCCAAAAGACAATGAAGCAGTAAACAGGTCTGAATTTGGATTTCCATTATTTAAAAAAAAAAAAAAAAAGAAAAAAAAAAGACTGCAACCTAAAACGTATTTAAAGATTAAATATTAATCAAATCATCAGCCTCTGTATAAGATCACATTGCAAAATAAAAGCTACCTAATAAAAGAATCGATTGTCTCCCGCGCCAACCTTACACTGAATTTATGAGACGAGCTAGAATGCTTTTTGTCTCCTCGACTTCGGTGTTTGAAATACCATCAAACGGACGAGTTGCCATATATTAATATTAATGCCATGTTCAGTACTACTCACTTTTTACAATGATTATAAAAAACAAAAACGATAACCATGGTGATAATATAAGTCGCAAAATGAATCTGACATTTATACAGTGCCAAATTGAGGGGATACGGAATAAAACAGATTAGTGTTTGATCAGAAATCATTGCACAATAGACGCATTTCAATCATTAAAACAAACAAACAAACAAAAAAACATGTCTGGCACCTAAAGAGAAGAAGAGGTAGAGCTACGTGAGGGTCTCAAAAATCTAGGACACTAGAAACGACAGATGAGTGGACGCAGACCACTGAGAAGACAAAGTGGAAAAAACTATTCCCACCTTTTTCAGAAAATCCAACCAGCAAGCTATTTTACTGTGAGTTTAAATATAACAATAAATATATAGAGAAAGGAAAATGAGACTGGAAAAAAAAATGATTTTTTTTTTTTTTTTTTTGTGAATTTGTTGGAACAAATCTGCTAAAATGTTAATAAGTCGGCTTGTGACTTTTGCATAGATGACTTTGTGTAGGCCGTTTTGTTCGCAACATGTGAACGGAAGACATGGATCCCAGTGACGCTCAGGTGAAGATTTCTTTCTAAGAGAAGAAACTTGCGTGCACGTGTTTCATAATAATAATAATAATAATGATAATAAATTAAAACTTTGGGTATTGGTATGTACAGAGTAATTGACTTTAGCAAATCATATAATTACTATTGCTTCCAGGACCTCTGTTCATGTCTACAAACATTATGTTTAATAAATTAATTAATAAGACATACTTTCAAAAGTGAAGTCAGATGACGTTCTGTTCGTTTTTCAGCCGACGACGCTGAAAATCAGTACCACCAAAGTGTTAAGACGAAATACTTCCAGCTATTCGGATTCAAATCCTCGTGTGAATTGTCGCAGAAATGACTGCCACTGATCGGCACTGTGGTAATAAAATAAAAGTTAAAATAAAATAAGAGGATGTTTGCAGTGTTGTGCTGTTTGTGTACAGATTTCTTTCACAGTTCAGTTTCAGAGCTCTTCCTGACGAGGAAGCCGTTCTCCTCCCGGTCGATCCGAATCCGAGGTGAGCCGTGTGAACCGCAGCCGAAACTGAGAGAAAGACACAAAAAATAAAGTGACATGAAGCGTCTCGCCGTCTTCACGTCACCTCAGATTCCTTCGCATTTTGTCGCTTTGCGACCACAAACCGCAATGCGTTTTATTTTTTTCTAAAATAAGATCGACAAAAATGTTTAGTTAGCCGCTGGATTCAGCCCTAGTTACTCTGCCACATCTCAATAAACTCTTGTGCAATTCTTGAGCCCAGTCAAAGTCCAGACCTGAGATAAATTGGGAGTCTATGGTGATACTTTTGCAAACTTCTGCTTAGAGCTGAAGCGACTAATCGATTGTTGAAATAATCGCCAACTTAGTCAGTAATCGATTAATTGTTAACTGGAGTACACACATTTAAAAAAAATGGCCATTTGCTAAAAGAACAACCCACTCAGAGTAGAAATTAAGCAAAAAGTATAGAAAAAAAAGAAGTTAAGATCAAAAAATTGTAAATATGTTCTACCCAGAATTCCTCTAGTGGTTTCACTTCAGATGTTTCAAATTCTGTAAAAAAGAAAATCTCCTATTAAGCAAATTTTAATATCAATTATTAATCAGTCAATCCAAAAAAAATAAAAAAATAAAAATCAACAGGTCAGCCAGACACTGTGGCCCTTTCAAGCATTAATGTCTGAGCTTTTCACATGTTGATGTTAGAAACACATTTTTTTTTTAGTTGTAGATACATCCTTTGCAATAAAATATTTTCTTATTTTAAAAAGGAATTGAATTTAAATGTATTTTTCATATGGCATAAAAAAAAAAACTTCTGTAAAAAAATCTGCAGAATTGGCAATTTTACTTATCCGACTAATCAATTAATCGTCAGAATAATTGGTAGATTAATCGATAACTAAAGGAAACTCTAGTTGCGGCCCTACTTTTGTTTACTCAGAGGTTCTAATTACAAGCAAATCTTTTTTTTTTTTATGTAAAAACAACGTAGGACAGTTGTGCAGAAGGAGGTAGGTACTCACTTACACAGTGGGGGAGCCAAAGTAGTGTTCAGCACGGTGAATGGGGGTTAAGGACAGTTTGCGGCGAATCTCCTGAAGGGAAAGGGAAACAGCAAAAATGTTTTGGCAAAATCCTAAATTTCAAATTAGGCTGCAGAAGCAAAAACTGGAGAAGAAAAAAAGGAAGCAAGCAGTGCAAAGCTTTATTTTTATTTTTTCTTAGGGTTCCAGCATGAACTCATCCGCTAACGGTTTGAGCCGGGCAGGAAGTGAGAGTCAGAGCTAAAGGGTGAGCGCGGCAGGAGAAGCTTCGAGAAGCAAAGTCTGAGCAGCTCTCTTAGCGGGAGCGAAGCAAACCCTGGCCAGTAGTACTCACTATCCAAAGATTTATCCCCCAACATGGGCTCCTGTTCCATCATCTCCATAGAGATTTTTATAGCGGGGATATTTTCATGGTAGGGGTAGTCGGACTGTGGGAGGACGGAGGGACAACATTAACCGCTGGAGAGCTACTTTCTGACAAGTCACATCGACAGTGGAGTCAAGAAAAAGTGCCATTTTTCTCCCATTTGTACTGCCGACGGTTACTTACGTAGTCAATTTCACTGTCGATGCTTCCCTTCTTCTTGTTTTTCTTCTTCTTCTCGTCCTCCTTCTTTTTCTTGTCCTTCTCCGGGATCACGTCGTCCAGGTAGCTGAGGTCGTGCTGGGAGAACACGTAGTCCATGGCCTTTCGTACGGCAACCAACGCCAAAATCTACGAATGGAACCACAGGGAAGTCATTCTCAACAGAAGGTTGGAGAATTTATCAATCCGTAGCAACACGTATCGCGATAAACGCATTGTCAGTATTGGTCGATAATACATCTTGTGGAATATTCAATGTATAGGATATTTACTGAAGTCCTACTCAGAACAGCGCAGCATTTCTAAAGATGTAGGCAGAGGAAAGGCTTTAGCGGCTTTACTTCTCGTGATTAGATGGTGGCATCAACCTACTCACTCTTTGGTTACCTAGCAACAACCTGCAGAGTAATGGGTACGGCAACGATTTCGGTTTTCGCCACTGTGCCTCGTAGCGGCTTAAAATATACAACGGCGTGGAAAACCGTGGCTGAAATAGGAAAGGTCACGCTACCAGTTTGGCAGTATTTCAGATATTTAAAACAAAAAGAAAACCTAATAAATAATTACTGATATCAACATTTAATCGATATAGCACGCTTTTCTCGTGGTACATTTTTCAGACATACGGTCCGGCAACTATCCTTTGCGCTTCAGTATTCACTTGGCTGCTCGTCAGGCGATTCTCACCATGACGGGGAAAATGATGGCCGCCACGGTGGACTTGAGGATCCAGAGCAGAGCCAAGCACAAGACCTGGATGAAGGTGAAGAGGTGGATGCGTCTCTGGGGGACGTGGCGCAGGTAGATGAGGTCCGGCTGGTGCTTGGCTGGCATGAGGAGCAGCTGCAGACGGTCCATGAACTGTCGGGGCGCGGGGTTTGTTATTTTTTTTCAAAGCAGACAACGAGATGAAGAAAAGTGAAATAAAAAGAAATCAATATTTCTGTTGTGTTTTTTTTGTTTGTTTTTTTTTTGTTTCCACAAAAACATTCAGAGAAAGGCTGGTGCCTGACAACTTATTCTTGACTGAAGTTACTGGAAGTAAAAAGCAACAGCGAACATGTCTGTCATTTTATAAAAAGGAGGGTCGGCCCGTCACAAATCTCTATTCAGCTGTTTGGTTTCAATCCTGACTAGAACACCCAACTTTTGATCAGTAATCTAAATACTAATGGACCAGAACCTCCACAAGAACAGGTGATACTAAAGATACAACAGTATTTATATGCCAAGAACATACAATTAAGTTATAGTTATAGTTACGCCTTCAATAGTTTGGCTCTCTTCAACTTACATACATGTGTTGCTATGACGATATCTAGTGCCTACCAATACCGATATTAAACCCTCTTCGCCATTTTTCTCCCCATTACAACGACACTGAAAGTAATTGGAAGCTTTTTTGGAGAGGGGGAAAATGTGTGTGACAACCCAGAACAAAAGTAGTGGAGAGAAGGGATGTTTTCCAAACAGAAGTCTGAAAAGTGTGGTGTGCATTTGTATATAGCC